>VZRZ01007600.1:1123850-1174678 GCA_013398175.1 Climacteris rufus
GACGCCGCGTGGTCCCGCGCTCCCGCCCGGGGGTGCCCGTGAGGGAACCCTCCTCCTCCTCCCTCCCTCCCCTCCAAGCGGCGGCGGGCTCTGCCTGGCAGGGGGTCAGCGCGGCGCCCCTCGGCTGCGAGATCGCACCGCTATATATTCCAGTTTAAATGCAAATGATCGTGATGTAACGAGCAGTACCGGGCTTATAGGCTGCGGGGTTGCTTTGTATGGGCACCGCTTCTTAGTTTACTTCTGGATGGGAATCCAAGAGGCATGGATTAGCCAGGACTGTTTCATTCACGTTTTCCCATGACACGTTATTTAAACATTAAAAAAAAATATCTTGTTTTCCTGTGGCTGAAAAGGATAAACAATTTCATATCTCTTGACCTTTATTCTAGTTTTTTTTTCTTTTCTTTTTTTTTCCCCTTTAATGTAGTTATTAGTTGACTGGTTCCTTTTTATAGCTACATCATCTTATCATTTTTATGAAAACGTGTCCCAGTCTCTGTTCAAGTGTTCTATTACAAAAATGATGATGTGCCTGATATCTGCACTGCCAACTTTTTTCAGTACTGAAGAAACATACAGCCTCTTCTGCTAATGTTTGTTTAGATCTTGCTAAAACTTTGCTAACGGGCAAATGTGGTTCCACACACTATTCACATAGAGGTCTTTATTTCTCAAGACAAAAAGCATGCAGATAGTAGACCTTAACTTATGACAGGTAATGTTTTAAGCATGACCTTCTGTTTCTGCGAGCTGCTCTATAGGCAAGGTCTGCTTGTACAGGAATATGGAAAGAGTGTACATGATGTAGAGAAGGAAGCATAGTTTGACTTTTAAAGTAAGTGTACTACTTAAGTTTGTAGGACTGTTTGGTTTGGGGGTTTTTACTTTTTGGTTTTTTTTTTAAATTTTGACAGGAGCCTATAAGTTGACCCCAGTATCTTTAATTGGATTGGATTGCTAATTATAGTCCATGTGGATATCTTTTGGTTGGATGCAGCCAGTAAGTCCGGTTCAAATAAGGGCCAAAGAAAAACTTCAGAGATAAGATGTCCGTTTCTTAGAAGGCTACATGTATTATTTGAATAACTCATTTTTTTTTAGTCTGATGTGCGTACATTGTGTGTGTGTATACACAGATAATATTAACAAGACTGTCTTGTTTTAGACAGTTTATTCTATGGTGTATCACTCTAACTAGGCTTGAATGGATTCAGTAGTCTCCTTAGTAGTTTCACAAATGGGTTCCCAGAAAGCAGTATTTCAGTGTCTTACCCCCTCATTTGTTCTGCATTTTGGGGTAAGATGATGTGTTTTTGAGCACAATGTTCCCATTCTAGGGGAAGTAGGTCAGAATTCAGACAGGTACTAGTTTTAGCTTTGCCCCAGTTGAAGAAGATACAGTTATAAGGATTGGATGGCATTTAATATGCACTAGAAATTGTTGACTTTTTGACATTGTAACAAATGCTCTGTGAAAGGGAAAATAATCTGGTGTGTTTCTTTAAGCTTGACTCAAAGCCACTTAGTAGAGCTCCGCAGTTGTTTGTAACCCAAGCTTCTGTTTGCGAGATACTGACCAGAAACCGGATCTTGACTTCCTACTACATTTTGAAACTTTGTATCTGAAGTTTCTATTCTAACCAAAAGATCCTTCAGACTGCTTGGAATTTGCCGAACACAGAGTGATTGTGTGTTCTTTCACTTTTTGGGTGCACGTGTTCCCAGTTTAAAGAGATCTACTGAATGATAATTTCTATATCCAAGAAGTATTGTTTGCTAAATAGCTTTGAAATACTCAATTGTTTTGGAAGGTATGAACCATTACTAGAGTGGTTTGTGTTACAACGCATTTGAGGTTTCTGTGTTGTTCTGAGTATAAAGATGATACAGTTTCTTGTAACTGCTTGCTTATAGTTTCATTTTGTGCTGTTAATGCAACAGGTGGTGTGGTCTTGGCAACATGGTAGCCTAACTTTCCTTTAATTTTGTAACATAGACCCAATGTTCTTTGGCATCTTTTATGGCTTGAGCATGCTATAATTTTAGTCCACATTGGAGAGTGGAAGGATGTGGACATATATTGAGTGAAAACTTTGTTGTACCGTACTTTCATTTTGATGTGGATAATGCATAAATGAATTGATTTCCTATGAAAGTAATGCACTATACTGTAACTGCAGGTTTTGTAGGTATTTTAGTTGTGTATGTAACAAAAGTCCTCTGTTCTCTTTTTTTCCAACCAATAAAATAAACTTTCTGTTCAAAATGTGCAGTACTCCCCTTGCAAACTACAGCAGCAATTAAAAAAGAGGGAAGTAGTTAAATGTGTGCATCCATGAGTCTTGTTTAAGGTTAAAAAGGCTTTTGTTTTCGGTCTTTGTATGAAATTTACAACCTACTTCTTGTTTAAGTACTGTCTTGTATAAGAAAAGATTGCCAACTTAAGTGTCCTTTCAAACTATTCTAGAACATTAGATTAATTTGTGTAATCTCAGATTCTCATTCTGTTAGGATATACCTAAATAAAAATACCATGGAAGGGGCAGGGGTTTTTTTTTCTAGCACAACATGTAGTTCAGGAAGTTTTGCATTGCTTGTGAGGAAAGGTGTGGTTTCAGTGAGAAACTTGCTTGTCGACCAATATGTTTTCTTTTTGCTGTACAGAAGAAACTTCCCCAGGATCACAGGGTCTGCTTGGTAAATAGATGTGTTGCACTAGTTTCTCTTCTTTGCAACAAGTTGGTGTAGTGTAGAAAAGATTACTTTCTAACGTTAAGTTGCACAATAGCTGGAAAAGCTGATTCAAGGTGTTTAAAAATGAATCTGTTAAAGATAGAGAAACAACAACAAAACCCCCCAAAACTAACACTAAAAGCCCCCAAAAATCCCAACCCAACCAAAAACCTACCAGCAAATAATGAAACTCTGAATGTGAAAGTTAACTTTTTGGTTTTATACTTACCATAAAAAAATTTTTTTAAGTTTTGATTTATATATTTATCTTGAGTGATTGTAACAACATTCTGGGCTATTTATGTAAAGAGAAGAATTTAGAAATGAAATTTATTTAAGCAAATCACTAATATGTACTAGGACTGCAAAAAATACACGGGTATAGTAGGTGATTATTTTGTTCTTGTTCTATGACTCTATATCAGTTTTAAGTATGGGCATTCAGGTAGTTTTAATGCATGCTAAGGATTTTAAACAGAATATCTTTGCCTTTATTATTTAAAGATGTTGTTCAGGTGTAGTAGGAAGCTGTGGCAAAGTGAATACTTCAAAAAAAAAATCCACCAAGATTTAATAAGATTAAATGTTGCTGTCAAGGAGAGGAAGCATATTTGGCTTGTGTATGTGAAGGTGCTTACTTTTGCTCACTTTAAATGTTTCTTTGATTTTTGATACTATTTGTGTCAATGCATTATAATTAGGATAAATAAATTAATATATGTTGAACCCGTCTTGACCAATCCTCTTTTTCCACATATTTCTATGTGAGTGTCTAAGTGTGAGTCATACTGATCAAAAATAGCATTAAGAACACATTGTTGCCCTGTGATTTTTTTTTTCTCTGTAATATCCTGACTAAAGAACAGTAGTGATTTTTAAATTCCCTTAAGAATGCAACTGAGACCTCAATATTTCATGTGCATGTCTGAATGACTTGACAGCATGGTTTGCCAAACTTCCCTGCATAGTCCACGTGACAAAGTTGTTTGAATGCCTCCTATAGCAGGAGCAGAGATGAAGAACCTGCTTGCTTTAGATCAGTGAAGGTCTCACCACTGCCTTTTTGTAGGAGTGGAATGTCAGTGCCCAACAGTCAAAAAACTTCTTGTACAGCTGGTTTAACACCACAGAATTAATGCAGTGATTCTCAGTTGAGTCTCAGCAATCTTGCAGAACAATTTCTACCAATGTGCATTCATTTGTTTCCCTAAGCATTGTGTGTTTGAGAGATAAAATTGGAGCAGCTTGCCTTGTGAGCTTTTATTGAAATTATTGTATCCTTTTCTAATTGTGTTGATACACTTTGAGACAGAGAATTAAAGTTGTACGTGTGAGTTTCATGTAATCTGGCTTTTCCTATAACATTTGCCAAAGACCTTCACCTAGTGAACTCTGTGTATAAGTTGGGGTTGTAAAGGATTCTTTCTGTCCTTGGGAAATTCAGATCTCGAGTTGATGAGAATAATGCTTTTTGAGGGTGAACAAGAAGATGCAAAGGTTTTAGGTGAGAAGTTGGTTATGTTCTAGTCATGTTGCAGTGTCAGAATTTGACAGTAGGTTCAGCAATGTTTGATTGCTCTGTAGAAAGGAAACATAAAGTTCATTCCTATTGCAAGACAATTCCGAGTTTGATTTGTTCAATGTAGACATAATAAATAAAACCTACTATGTAAGAGTTTAAAAGAAAGCTATTTGGTAGAGATGTCACTGAACTTTTCTCGTCTTTTTTGTTAATAGTTTGAGAACACTTTTTTTTATTATTTATTTTATTGTTACTCAATAAGTACTTCACATATTTCTGGTTTTTATTCAGTGGTGTTCTCAGTGTTTCATGCACAGTATGAAGCTTTGCTGCAGAAAAGTTACCATCACAAAACGAATTAAATAGATGAGTTTAATGAAACTTTGTTTTGTATCACTTGAAAGATATATATTAAAATCCCTCCTCTCAGAATGACTAAGAATTTCAAGATTATTTGAACTTTTGAAAATTAGGTTATTTTTTTTCCTGAGTCTTCTAGACATAGATTTAGTTTTAGTTTGTTTTAAAAATAGAGAACTTAAGTTCATTTTTTATTCACTGTTCGAGTAATTTCTAAACTATATTATCAAAGGGCAAAGGGATTTTTTCTCTAAAAGGCAAGAATTAGTATTCCTACATTAATCCTTGGCAAATCAAACTTATTATTTGTATTTTGAGTAAAGTAACATTATCACAGTTGTTAGCTCAGCTAATTCTTGATTTGACTTCCTCTGAGTCTCAAAACTCTCCCAAGCTCATTGTCTCAGTAATTTTTTTATGTGTAATTTTAGCCCTCCCTTCACCTTTTCTACTTTAAATGTATTATTTGGTTACATTTTAGACATATACTCCAGTAAGTTTTATCACTGATTCTGTCTGCTTTTCAGCTATTGTTTCATGTGATTTGAGGGGGACAAAAAGGATTCAAAGCTTTTTTGTCAATAAACATAAGGCAAAACAATGGGTTGTTAATGTTTCACGTGGGATTATAAAGAAACAATTTAGTTACATTTAGAAACTTCCTTTATACCTTGGTAAACAAAGGCAAGGGTGGCTTTGTTCACCTTACTTTAATTATACCTTTGTCCCTTAAAATAACTTGCTTTGTCATTAGAATAGGAAATAAAATACAAAATGATGGTTTCTTTCCTGATAAACTTACTCAGTTGAAGAATCTAAATAAAACAGCTAACTTGCATATTAATATTTCAGCCTGCTTGCATTCTTCTAACTAGGCTTCTCTGAGCATATATTAGTTATGTGAAGCTTTTTGACATACTGAAAGCGAAAATAGAACACTGAAAATATTAAGCATACACGTAAGCATGCATTAAAAAGAGCTATTTATGTTTTTCAAAGTTGTTTTTCCTTACCACAAGATGTAGGCAGTGCCATTTTCTTATCGTGCCCTTCATTATTCCAAATCAAAAGTTATGAAATAGTTGTTACAGGTAGATTTTTAATACCAATTTTTTTTAAGTCATTGAGGCTTTTAGTATGAAATGCAGTTTAAAAAGTATTTGCAATGGTTATCATGGACATATCTTGTTTTTTAAAAAATATTTGCTTTAAAAACCTTAAACATATTTACTTAGGAAGTATTTAAAGTATCTTTAAGTGTCTTAATTGTATGTACATGAAGTTTACCATTTTATAAATTTAGGATCTATTTTCTTTTAATAATAATTTTTTTTATTTATTTGTCTTGTCAAATCTGTTCATCTCTTGTGTTGGTTTGGTATTGTGGCTTTTTTTTCTTTTAATTGACTCTAAGAAGTTGGACAAATGCTATCTGCCTAGAGGTTCCTTTTCCCTCCATCTGAGCAGTGATAGTACTTAAATCAGTCAGTATAATCAGAATTCCAGAACAGGTAGTTTGTAAAAGTTTGTATACTATATAAATGTATATATATAAATATATATATACTTGTATAAATACTTCATGCTTTTTAGATAAAGCATTCACCTGAATGTGATTCTTCCCTTAACAATGTAGTCTAATTTGATTTAGCAATTTTTCTAGCAATCTCTTTTCTGTAACAAAGTCTTTTGTGTAATTTTTGATGATGTGCAATATATCCTCTAATTGTTTGGCCAGCTTTGCTAGGGGAGGAGGGTATGCATGTGTTTTTCATATAAATGAAACCTGGATCTCAGCTTCCATTCCTAAAGACAAGACTGTTTTCAGTTTAGAGCCTTGACTTTTTGAATTCCTTGCTCTGTGATTGCAACCTGCATTGGAAACTGTTGTAGCCTGCTCAGTTGTTTTGGAGGAGTCAAACTCAAATTTGAGAAAAACCCTTAATAGCTTGATCTGCTACAAAAAGCAAAAAAAAAAAGCCCCCAAAGCAAGGAAACAAACGTGTGTGATGGAAGCCACTAGAAGATGACTGATGAGTGCTTTTTTGGTGATGTGTGTTTTGTGTGTGCATGCACAAAATTATTCAGTTACTTTTCTGAAAAATAAAGAGATAGAGATGATGAGATTTGGCTCTGCTTACATGGGGAACCAGAGAATTGCAGTGGGTCAGGCAAGGGGAATCAGAAAGGTTCACTTGCTGTTCTTTTTTCCCTCAAACATTTTACTAAACAAATGATTACTTGTAAAAAGGGAAAATGGTAGTACTCATATATGAAGAGAACAAGGTTGGATGAGTCACGTAGCTGATAATTGTACAAGATGTTACGGGCATCATCTCTGGAAGCACTGAAACTGATCTTGTTGATATTCTCTCTGGTAACTTGAGTTGGTGCATGTGAGAATATTTGTTTTTCCTCAGCTCCAGAATTGTTGAAAGTAGAAGCCTGTGTTTATGAAAGTTCTTACAACAGAGACCTGAATCATAAAATTTACACTGAATTTATGGGTGCCATCTTTATTTAGCTGTCTCTTGTCATGGGGAGAATGGGAAGATGCCCAGATTCCAAGGGAGTGTTGTCTGTTCTTATGAATCTCAGTGATAATTCACTTGCACGTAGTAGTTGTTAAGTGTAGACCTGAACCATAGTTTTTAGTTCTTCTGCTTGGAAGGGATTTCTTTCCTTCTCACTATCCACCAGGTCTCTGTAGGTAGCTGACTGCTGTGATGGGCATGAGAGCCTCCTTTAATTTAAAAATAGAAGTGGGGGAAAAGCTGTCTTCCTACTGAATGGTCCATTGCTCATTTTAATTGTCAGTCTTATAGTTCCCACAGAGTATCATCATGAAGTAAGATGGTTCTTCTCTGTATTGCTGTTATTCTCTAAGTTCAGGATGAAAACTGAGAAGGTGTTGGCTAGTTTTTACCATGGCTTGGGAAAACTGTGAGCCTCAGCACAGGGATCTAGAACTCTGTTGCATGTAATAATCTCTTCCTGATCTTTGGTCAGAAAGTTGCTTTTGCAACCTTTATGGCTAGGAATTTAAAAGTATAATGCTAGCTCTTTAGAAGTGTGCTGAATTGTTATATCTCGCACTACAGAAGTGGCTTAATAATTTCCCAAAGAAAAAAGGAAAATTTGTGCATTTATAATGAGATAAACCCTCCCCAGCAGGCATTTGCAAAGAATCGTTTAAGTTGGAAAAGATCTGTAATATATCAAGTCCAACCATTACCCTAAGTTAATGAGTAAATCGTGTTCCTAAATTCTTCACATCGCTGACCGTAATGGAATAAACTTCTGCATCTTCATCATAAAGGATGCTGACAGTGGGTTCTTGTATGTATTGTGCATAGTGACTGTCTGATAATGTCTGCAGAATATAGACAATACCCTGTTGGAAAAGTATCTTCCAAGTTCTGTCTGATTAGATGCGGGGCGGGGAGGGGAGGAGGGGGTAACAATCCAACGTGTTCTCTACTTTCTGGAAAATATACTACAACAAGTCATGCTCTTCCCTGTAGAAAGCAGCTGTAATGCAAAACATATTCAGCTTCAATTTGTAGACATTTTTCTCCCATTTCTGTAGGTTCATCCTATATAGCAGTAAGGTAAACTGTAAAAATTACTACATACCAGATGCTGAAACTTCAAGTGCACTGAGAAAGCAGAGTTGATTGCTAAAAAGTATTTAAGTTCTATGCCAGATGTGCAGAAGAAACATTTCTGTAGCTTTTCTTGAAATAGTTGAACTAGAGATGAAATGCTGTTTTCATGTCAGAGTTCTTGTTCCATGTGTTTTTGACAACTCCTTTATATCTATAGAGAATTCTTTATTACATCTTCAGGGAAGAAGGTTTCTGTATGACTATTTTTCATTAAGGCCAGTTTTTGTCATGGTAAGAAGTAATTCTCAAAATTCTGCTCTTCTGGAGCTTTGCTGAATGACTTTCAGAGTAAAGGAGTACAGCTTTTAGAAAGCCTCAAAGGCATTTAATAAGGGATAATGTTACAGATGCTTACAAATGGCTTCTTGAAAGTGTAGTGTGAACGTATAACCTTTATTTTCATTAGTCTTTTAATGCTTTGATTTATCTCCTTCAGCTTCCTATGTAATTCAGGTTGACTTTTAATTACCCATTAATGGAGTAATCAATACAACCATAAAACTGTTGATAATTCTAAAGTTGTTTCTGGTAATATTGTGAAGCTAAACTGGGGATAGTGCAGTTAGTTTAATCACCATATTTATGTGATTTTTGTGTTTTGGAGATTTTGTTCAAAGTCCAGCAAGATAGTACATGTGATGGGTGTGATGAGAGCCTACAAACATGCACTTGAGATTGTTTGGGACACTGTCTGACATGAAAGTTGGTCATAGATCAGATTTTGATTGGGTAACACTGACTTAATTGTAATCAGTGGGTAAATAGGGAGCTTCAAGCATAAACTCATTCATAAATCATGGACTGATTGATCAGTCTGTGGGCAGACAAGATCAGTGCTACTTAGTACAGGACTTAATTTCTTATAGCTATGTCTTTACCAATGAGAATACCACTTTTCACAAGTGCACACCAAAATTGGAAGTACATTAAATTTGCCAAAAAGGTAAAACACATTGTAGCATATGCCAGCCCAAGCTAAATACTGAGTGTTACATTGCTTCTTGTGTCTTTATAGACAAAAAAAAAAAATTCAGCTGTGATCACTTCTTAAAGAATGTAATGAAAGTCTTGTAGAAAACTGAATTTAAGTTGGGTATTTGGAACCTGATGTGCCTACACTTCCTTCCCAGAACAGCTGCTCTTAGGTCACAGTTGTTTGACACCCACCTCTGGGCTTTGTAAAGATTTATGTGTTTGTAATAAGAGCTGATAGTGTGCTGCGGTGATCCAGAACGGCGGAACAGCAGCCTGCTTTCCGGCGCATGGCTTATCTGTCAGATCTCTTTTCATGCACAGCTGATAGACTTGCTTATCTCGTTTGAAGCATGCAAACAAAAGTTCTGATAATGTATGACCCAGAAATTAACTCTCACACTAGTAAGGTGAAGGATGTGGAAATGCATGCTCTGGTTATTTCTGCCTTGCTGGCTTGCATATAATATGATGCCTAAGCAGCTAAAGTTGGATCAATTAACATCAATAAAACACTCTCATATCCTTCCAAAATGTTGTACATAACACTTTCTTTTAACTCCTGTGAAAGCTTAAACAGCATCTAAGTCTTAAGGCAGGGTGTGGTTTTATAGACAGAGATGTCTGGTGCCCTTCTGAACACAACCTGGGATGATGCCAGTGCTAAAGGTTGTGTGTCACCTGTGCAGCTCTTACTGCCTCATCTGCCAGTGCTGTGGGGATGTCTCAGGGACACTGTACTCAATATTACTTAAACTTTGCAGTATTAATGAGTTTAACATTGTTATTTTTACTTTTTCGCAGCCAATTTACTGAGTGTTTTTGAAAAAAATTCAGTGAAAGTAAGACTTAAATGGGCACACTTTAATGGTTTCCATATCAGGTTGTACTGTATTTTGTTGCATACCACTTGAAAAAAATACTCATGCCAAGTTTTATTTTGTGTAGTACAGCATCCATACAGAAGTAGCCTTCCATCTAGCTGCTGTGACGTGCAAATACACATTTTTCAAATGATAAATAAGTAGTAACCTGTATGTTTATAATGGTTCAGTTTTTAGCTTGTACTTGATTGTGTTAAAACAGCTGATTTCCCAGTCCTTTTTTCTTTCATTTGTTGAACAGATTGCTTCTAGCACAGTCATATTGATTTCTTTCATGTGTATATTTGTTGGTCAGTCTAATAAATGGATGTGTATGGGCTGCATTTGATAGTACTAAACTTGTGTGTGGGTTCCTGTTTTGTGCCACCACTGTGTACCTGAGTGCTCCTGTGTGTACAGCTGTAGGAGGATGTTCCTCCACCATCAGAGAAATCTCATTTTCTTGGCTTCCCATGTTTTTCTGGATGAGCATTATTTGAATGCTTCTCTTTATTTTGAAGGCTGGAGGGGAAAGGCAGTTTGCTGGCAAAAGGAAACATCTCCTGGCCTCTGGCTTCTCTTCCGACTTGATTGTAGTGCTATTTATCTCTTCTTCACAGCTGTTAGGTACTCTGGGAGTGAGGTGGTCAAAAGAGAGGGTTGTGGCTTCTGCGGATGGTATGTCCTGTTCCAGGACTAACTTCCCTTCTGTGTCCTACAGACTGAGGTTTGTAGGGAAAAGAGCACTATTGTCACTGCCTGACTTAAAACTTTGAGAGAATGTGAACTTGTTTTTATAAACTAAACATTGGGGGTGTTTTTGGTTAATTTGTACTTATAAGAAGTTGTTATTCCATTTGTGTACTTGGAGATGATGCTGTTTTTGAAAAACTGAAAGTTCAGGATTTGTATTGTCTATAATAAAGTTATAGTGGAAGCAGCAAGAAGGTAACCTTTCATTTCATTTTCTTGCATTCTTGATAAGATTGTATGTACCATAATAGAGGAACCACTTGTCCCTTGCATGGATTCTATCCCAACTGTGGGTACTGGTAAAGTTCCTGTGTATTCAAAGTTGGGCCTGTGAAGCAGCCTTCCATTTTACAGCATCCTGTGCGTTAGCGTGAGAGAGTTCTGTTGTGCGCGTTTTATGAAAGTGCCATATGACTTAAATTTTAACACATTCTGCTGCTTTTTAGTATTGTAGTGTTCATGGAAAATGTGCTGTAAGATGAGAAACATGATTCTGTTATACAGTTAATTAAAAATAAAGGCAGATTTTTAATATGAGCTCAGTCAGTGAAATACATCAACAAAGACTTTTTTGTTGGCTGTCAAGTGAGAAAAACAGAAAAGACTCAAATTCTTTCTCTAATATTTCCTTCCAGTCTGACTCATCAGTAGAAATTGTGAAGAGCTGCAGAAGAGAAGCCAAACAGACAAGCTGATAATTCAAAGAAATACTCTTTTGAGTTTGGGGTTCAGAGTGGAGTCATCATGAGCGATGTTACCATTGTGAAGGAAGGCTGGGTACAGAAGAGGGGTAAGTTCTACCTTTTAATGGAAAGTGCTTCTGTTGTATCATGCACTGTGTGCAATGGTATTACATGATTACACATATGAATGTTCTTAGTTTATCTTCTGGTCTGGAGCAAGCTGATCTGACCATAAGGAATTAGTGGCCATTAAGGCCTTGGTGGTTTTAATACGTAACCCTCAGTAATGCCCCTGTTTGTAGGGGTAACTGGCAGTGAAGAGGAAGTTGGACTCAGTAATTCCCACTTAACCTTTGTTACTTATGCATCAGACTAAGTTGGCTGTTGTGGCAGCTGGAATAGAGGTGCACAGTCAAAGGGTGCCTGGATGCTGCTGCAGATGTGATACTTTGTGTGAAACTTCCTAGATGCAAAATCATTCATTGTGGCTCAGCTTGTATTACAAATGCAAGTAGTGCCAGTAAAATCAACATAATACTTGCATAAAGCTCAGCATACACCTAATTACTTAGAAGACCTGGAAGCCATGTGATTAAAGAATATGTTCCTAACTATGACCCAGTATAAAGTATGATTTTCTGTTATATTTGAATTCCTGTGAATTCTTGAGATGTCTTTTTATAGTGTTTCACCACATGTTATATGAATTTAGGGAGGTTTCTGTATGTTACGTTTTGAATGTGAAACCTCTAGAAGTATCTAGCATTCATATCATGTGATGAACTTTGGATGAAATCTTCCATGCTTTGTGCTACTGTGCTTTAGGTTGTAGTTGCACACATGATTATTTTCAAAAGAACATAACCTCTCATGCAGAGAGAAGGTGATCTGGATTTTAGGGTGGTTTATGCCACGAGTTTCTGTGATCCTAGCCCAGAAAGATTAGACTTAAATAGTGGGAACAGAATTACCCTTTAATTTACAAAGAAATGGTTTGCTTCAATAGCAGTGAGTGAAGACAAAGCTCATTATTAGCTTTGTTATTGCAGACTGACATTAAATGTCAAAGAAGGCAAGAGAATGAGAGAAAAAGTTTATTACTCTTTTATTATTCCTGCATAAATTGTATTTCATGATGCATTATGGGTATTGTAGATGAAAATGAGCTTAAGCTTAAGCTTATGTTAACCTTAAGGCCTAATTCTTATTTTGGAATATACACCTTTATTTATAACAAATAAAATTTTACAAGACAGGAACTATTTAAAATTTCAAATTATTTTTCACTTCCATCTCATTGTTGCTTACTCAGTTTGGAGATCTGATTTCCTTTTTTGATTATTTCATATACATTTCTTTCGAATGTATGAGAGTGGTTAGGATGCTCCGAATAATTTTCTTTTACATGACATAAATTCCTTCATGTAATGTTGCTCATTTTTATTACACCCTGCTATCAACTCTGTGATTACTGGATATACATATATTAGTTATTAGGATCCAGGAAAGGACAATGTACAATGAAACTCAATGTCTTACTTAATATTTGAAATTCTGAAATGCAAAATAAAGGTTTTCCTTCTCATCCTGTTTTACTATCTTTTAATTCAAGAAAAGCCCATTGAGTTGACATTTTTATGTCACTTTTACTGGTAATTGTTTTCTTTTCTAATGTAAAGACATTTCATGACATGCATTTTTCTTTATCATAAATAACTTTGAGTGAATTTGTGGTTTTTTTTTTTTCTTCTTGCTATAGCTAAATGTGTAGGTTTTCGTGACTTTTTAAAAAAATAGTATCTAATATTGTTCTTAATTTTCTTTGTCTGACTTATTCTGGTTGTTGGTGGATTGAAGTGTTTGTTTTGTTTGTTTCTGCAAACAAAAGGAAAAGCACTGTCATGTTTTACAATGTTAAGAATTTGTAAGCTTTTCTTTCAATGGTTATGCATTTCATGTGATTACAACTTTTACTCTGACCTTACTCTGGAGCAAGAAAATCAAAGTTGTCAAGTGCACTTTTTAAATGTTGCCAAGAAAAGTATGCAACTTTAATCTAAATTCTGAAAATTGGAATATGCTCAGTAGACACTTATTCTGGCAGCTAAATATTCTCTGTCCATACTAAGAAGCATTGTGGGATTGGGTAAAGCTGTCTTGCTTCCACAAGCCATCATTCTGTTACAGTTTTAAAGTGAATTCTCTGATCATCAATACTTGCTACTCATTGGCTCAGTTCACAGGGGTATTTTGGCAGGTACAAACCATGTTCCACATGGTGAAGCGTGACCATGGGATCTCTTCTCCAGGCAGACACTGGGTGAACTCCAGCCCCAGTGACCGGTCCTTTGGACAGCCCTGAGCCATGTGCATGGTGCAACATTCCATCTGAGACTTCAGTCTGAATTTATCTTGAAATAAATCTCATAAACCCTACCTGCTGGGACCACAGGGGACTGGGCTGCTTTGGTTTACCAATCTGTTTCTATTATACTGAATTGCTTGGTCACGTGAATGTAACTCTGGATCTTTAAAAATTGTCCCCTTCAGCAGTCAGGATGGTTTGTGATACAAGGAGAAGAAAAAAAAACCTATCTATTTTTGTGAGTCACAGCCCAGTCGAAGAGTATGAGGATGACTTGAAGGTATTGGGATGAAAAATGGTTTTGAGGAGTTGTCTAATGAGATGGGCCTTTACAAAGGCAAGTTAAGTGAACTCAATGTAGAAATGAGAGAGGAAGAATAAAAATAGAGCTGGGGATCTCTCTCTGAATTGCAACTCTGCTAGAGAGAGGTTAGGGAAGACAGGGTACATTAGGGCACTGTGATATAATTCTTAACGGCTGTGAAATGCAGTGAAAAGATGTTTGCTTTATTATTCTTAGTGCTGTATCCTTGTCAGTAACAGAGAGCTGAGGGCTATATGTTTATAAGGTTTTAACCCTGCTGTTGAGCACTGAAGAATTGGATGTGATGCTTCACAGTTGGCTTCAAAGCCCTGTTTTTCTGTGTGTGCTTAAATGAGGAACCCATTAAAGTATTAGTGCTTGACTCAAAGTTAAGAAAATGCCAGAATTAAGTTTATTTGAGACTGATAATACTTGGGCTTTGAGTAGTCTTTAGGAGAAGTTGTTTTGGTGTAGTGAGACTACATGATACTGGGTATAAGTAAGCTCTTGTATGTGAAAGGTCAAACAAGCAGAGCTGACAGGCTGGAGGTGAGAACTTTGGACAATAGAAGACACAAAACCCAAGAGAAAGCAATGCCTGAGAAGCTTGGTGAGCCTTAGGTCCCAGGGGAAAGGAGACCCTGAAGCACAGTGACTGGGCATGCCTGAGCAAGTAATGCAAGAGCAGATTCAGAGAATGAAATAATTGGTGATGAGGAGTTGATACCTGTCTACACTTAGTGCATTTGTAAAGTGAAGTGGGTGTTAATTTGGACTAGCTCCTGTCTGCTTCTGTGCCCCTTTGGCAGTGGTAGTACTCCTGGAGTCCATTGTGTGGCTTTCAGTTTCCTCTGAAAGGAACCAGGTTTGTGCACTCTGGGACTGCTTCATGCAGCAGATCAAAGTGCATTAACTTGGGTGATGGGAAGTTTTGTTGCAAAAGTGCTCTCCTTAACTGAGCTAAAATACTCATTCAGATGTACCCTGTGAGACATCAGAACTTGAACATGTGGAAAGCCAGTGGAGCAGTCTCCCTAGAGCAGAGTCTCTGCTCAGGCAAGAGAGGAGTGGGAGTGTGTTTTGTATGGATGGTTTTATGGTTGTCTGTAACTTACTGTCTTAGATCTAGTGATAAGAACCAAGCATCTCATGGCCTGTGTCCACGTGTGACTGCAAAGATGTCCTTGCAAATCACTGGCTCAGTGAGGATAATAATTTTTCTTTCTTTCTGTTCTCCAGTTATTTTTGTATCCAGACTAGGAGAGAGATGCATTGTCTTCCTTTATGAATTTACATTTAAAATTATACCAACATTTTTCCTTGTAATGCATACAGATGAAATGGAAGCAGTTTTGACAAAAAATCTTAAATACAGTGACCTGAACCTTGTTGCTGATATGCAGAAATTAAAACAAATATTTGACATTAATGCAGTTAGTTCAAGCACTCTGCAGTAATTGCTGAGATGACTTTTATATTTTGGATTTGCTTATTAAGGGCAGTGTTTTGCAGAGTGAGTATTTTTAAATTTTTGTAAAAGTATTTTTAATTTTACTTAACATGCTTTTAGTGTATTTGCTAGATTAAGCTTAATAATTTGCGGGGTGGGGATATGTTTTTAATTTATCAGTTTGGAAACAGATTTTTTTACATAGGTGAACATGCTTAGTATGATTAGAGCTATATCATTACAAAAGTGAGTTTTATGCATATAATATTTTTTCTTTAAAGCCAGAGTTTTCTGAGTTGTAGAATTGACCTTGTTTGTGGTCTGTAATAGTCACAACAATTAGATTTAAGAATCTTTCATAACTATGCTTAATTGCAACCTAATTTCTTTATATATAACCTGTGCACAAAATTTCAATTATTTTAAACATATGAAAAGGTTTAAGAGTTCCTGTTGCCATGTTATTGAAAGATCATTAGGGACAAAGGAAAAATTGATACAGATGCTAGCTTCTTAAAGGACCCAGTTTTAAATTTAACGTGCCAACTAACTTTGTCTTTAATTGAAAGAGTAAGGTTTTGTTTTTGATGAGGCTATAACTAGTGTATATAGCACAACAAGATGGCTAAATCATTGTTTAAAGACAAAGCAAAATGTTGTCAGTTTAAGTTAGTGCTTGTGTTGTCATACTTCGATTGCCTTACCTCTGTTTGGGCTCGTGCACTCCAGTGTGTTATGTTAGGTAATGCAGTTTTTTCCATGGCAATCTTTACACGGGTTACATGATACATTTTTACTCAAATTATGTTGAATAGATAACATTTCTCACTTGCTCTGTGGTATGGATTTAATATAATTTCAGAACTTTTAATGTCCTTGTTTTATCTAGCAACACTCCCCTGATGTATAGAAGTACTAGCATTCCAACTTTATGGAGAGGGAACTGAAACACAAAATTATTGTGGCTTAACTGTAATAACTTAAGAAGTTTGGTGTAATGAGATGGTGGTAAAAAAAAAAAAAAACAGATGCCATGCAGCTTTCCTGTGATGAGGTTGTCCTGTAAATAGTGTACCAATGAAATACGGTAATATAATTTTTCACTCAATGTTTTTCTTTTTTATTTTATTTTTAAAAAATACAGCATTTCATAACTTCTTAATATCTAAAATTGAAGTAGTGTTAGTATTTCTAAACTTGTACAGTTCAAAGGATGTGTTTGATTTACTGTGATGAGATTCACTCAACTGCTGCTCTGTTTTCATTTTTACAGTTCAGGACGTGATGCAGGTATCATGGGATTTTGAGAAATAACTGTGTGGAAAATATTTACTGTTGTTATATCTACTATGAAGAAGAATAAATAGTGTAGTGGAATAAATCTATTGTTCCAAATGGTAATAGAATTGTTGTTTAAAGTACAAATTGTTTAAAGTCTTAGGGTAACACGTCTTCTCCTTCCTCCCCCCGGCTCAAATCCAGAAAAAGTACTGTATTATTTAATTTAATGGACATTGAGTTTTACAGTTGAACCAAGACCAAACAGATGTTAATTTTGGAAATATACACTGGAGATTGAGTTCATGTGGTGTGTTTGAGGGTTTTTTTAGGGTTTTTTTTTTGGTTTTTGTTTTTTTCTGGGGTGGGGGGAGTTGTCTGTTTTGTTTTGATTTTTTTTGTTTGATTTTCTTTTTGGTGGGTTTTTTCCCTTTTTTTTTTTTTTTTTGGGAGAGGGGGCATGAATACCTTGATTGGAAAATTAATCTCAGAAGTTTTGGTATTAATTATTGAATGTTATTCACAGCCTGTCAGAAATCTTGTTTGCAGATTGTCTGAGTTATTTGAGCAGTTCAACACACCTCTAACAAAGACGAATTTAAATAGACTATGTTGAACATCTGCTACACAAAGTAGAAGAAATTTTAACAAATTTTTTCTAATTGTCTTAGCAAATTGTTGTTTAAGGTAAAGTCTTGATTGATGAACCACTTGAAACTAAATAAGCCTTTTGTATGCTAGTTATTCTACTCTAATTCTATCTGATTAATAGAAAATGTGAATTACTGTGTAGTTCCAATAAAATATATGAATGTGAAAGAGGCAGTTCCATGTGTACCACAGGGAGGAAAAATGCCAGTGCAAGCTTTCTTATAACCTTATATGTAAGCTAGATTTTTTTTTAAATTCCCAAATAGTTAAGAGATTGCTGTATCTTGCACTCAGTGTAGAAATTCAGGTAAATGTGTAAAGTTGCTTGCAGTCAGGTAAACCTCACACACTGGGGTTTTTTTTGGCTTTGTTTTAACTTTTTTATTTCTTTGCTTGCACATACACTGTGAACAGAGATCTATGTATTTAGATGCTGTTTGCCTGCAACTACCCCACTGGGAGAGAAGGTCCTCTGAGCCCTTCCTCTGTCACACTTCCTTTGGAGTTGACTACCAAGATCTTATTTCTGGAATAATTATGACCTTTTAAACTATACTTATGCTTGAAGGAGGATCAGAACCATATGAAAATCCTAAATTTGATGCAGCTAGGATGATTATGTGGTGTTCTCTTTGCTAAATACCTTTGTTCCACATACTTTTTCGGTAGTACATAGGTGAGTGTAAATTTGCAGGTCTCCACCTTATACTATTGCCAGTTTCTGTTCTTAAAGGCAGTTTGCTATAGTAATTGAAGCATGAAATGCAAAATATTTTAAACAGTCTCAAGATTTTTCTTTGCAATATCCTTTCTGAATGCCAGTTTAGATAATTGTACATGGCTGATTAATTTTTAAATTTTTAAAATTGTTCAGGTTTCATTGTAGCTATAATAGACACTGTGTTTCCAGTTTTTAAATGGTTGTACAGTTAAAATAGTCAGTAAAAATTATGCTCTGCTACATGGAGCTGTATTGTAGATGATAGTGGCTAAAATTCAGTGCCTGTTTTTTGATTGAATGTATTAGTTCCTACCACTAATATGTCAGATAGAAGATGCAGTAATGTCTTCAAAGGGAAGAAGGTGCTCTCCTCTGTCTGTATTAACATGGAACATTCATGGGCACATCAATGTGTTGGACCTTGGTGCTATTGATTTTCAGATTTCTGAAAAGAAGTTAACCAAATTCAATACTTAAACCGAATCTTTGTTTTCTTTTCAGTTGCTTGTAAGGCATGTTTCTAGGGCTTATCACTTTGGGCTTTAAGCTTTTGCATATCCTGAGTTTTATGCTAGAAAAGTGTTTTACTAATACTGACAGCAACAGGTTGCTTGTTACACAAGAAAGTACCTAGGAGGAAATGGGTATTTTTGAGTATTCTGGGCACAGTGGCCTTACATGTTCTTGTATGTCTGTTCCATTTTTCTGTAGAATGAATGCTGCCAGGTTGCTCATGTTCTGAAGGTTTTCTCCATTCATAATAGTTTCTTTTATTTGTACCAGTTTTGTTACCCATGAGGGCAATACTTCTAAAGAAGCAAGGTTAAATATTCTCTGAGATGCAGAGATTAGGGAAGCAAGATGTTAACAATTCACTGCCCTTTTTCTGCTCACAACCTTTTTGGCTTGGCAGTACTGCATGACCAGCAAATGTCCAAAGGATGATGCTGGGGAAGTATTTGAACAACTGTTTCTCAAATGTATGTTTTCTGTTTATTAAAACCTTCACTTCTAACTCAAATAGTCACACTGTGTAGTACCTTTGGTATACTGTAATGTGTTGGTTAAGCTTAAAATTGTTTTGTGTTTATATTACTTTCACATTGAAAACATTGTTATTGTAAGAATTGTAAGAATAATTTACTTGCAACACCAGAATTTCTGATACCTTGTAAAAAATCATCTTCTCTCAATATACTTACATGCCAGTCCAACAAATCTCCCAAGTCTTTGTGATTTATTTTATTTCAGGGGCAATCAGTGTAACTGTTCTTCTCACCTCAGCTAGGTCAATCAGCTTATGCCTCTGTGGGACCCACTTCTGTAATACTACCCCTGCTGTAATAATCAAAAACATTATTGAGGTCAACAGCTGTGACTTGAAACTAGGTCCTGAAAGAGTTTTAGGACTGGACTGAGAAGTCAGAGTTTTAGGGCATGAGGCAAATAAGACTGCAAATTGAGATATTGAAAAATAGCTTTTTTCAATAAAGAAGCTTAGGGAGAAGACCAGGGAAAGAAGGTTTTGTAACCACTTGGTGCTGTCTTGGTTGGCTTTTGTTTTCTTAGAGGAGCTGTTGACCCTTCATGAGCATCTCTACAAACTGTTGACAAAATGAGAGTTTCTTCCACCAAAACATGGAGAGATGCTGGTAGTGCATGGGATTTATTCAATCTCCAAGTTCTTGAGAGCAGCTGATCAGTTCCAGCAGCACAGACCTTGACTTGATCTGGAAGGGTTTCCTGGCTCTCAGGGTAGGACTCCATCAGCACAATAGAGGCAAATTTGTTGAGAGGTGCTTAGATTTTAGTTCAAACTGTAAATGCTTCCGGATGTTTCCAGAGCTTTGCTTTGGATGCACTGTGGCTTCTGTTCCTGTGGACTGGACAGCCTCTCAGCAGTGGGAATGTTTGAGTTGTGGTCACAGTGTAAGCCAAGCTTGTAGTAGTTGATAATTGAGAGATTTGCTTCAGATGTATACTCCTTATCTGTAATGTAGGTGTACCTCCAGTCTCATTTTTTCCAATCCTCTTCAGTACCATCTCTTACTGTGTCTCAGTCTGCATTGTTTTTGATTACTTCCCTTGCAAATCAGGGTAAAGAATCAGCTTACTTTATATAAATCTAAGTACTTTTCTTTGTAATCAGATCATTGCAACTGACATCTTGTTTACTGTAAATTCTTAATTTAGAGTTTGCTTTCTGACAAAGTGCTTAAAAACTGATGGGAAGATAGGAAATTAATGTGTAGATGCCAAAATACTGATAAGAAAACAGTCTCTTTTTCTAGGTAGATTCAGAAGATCATTTACAAATTGATGGCTGTCTTGACTTTGGGAATAGTCTTCCCAAGAATATTAATTACAATATGTTAGCATATTAACTGTGTAAAATTAGAAAATTCCCAGTTTCATTAGTTGTTACCATTTTTACATTGAAATTCCAAACTGTGTAATCCTCAGTTATTCACATTTGAACAGTTGAAGTGCAAAAAAATTTATTTGGCATAGCTTCCTAATGGTCTTTTATCAACATTGTCATGATGAGAAACTTACTGTAAACAGAATAATCTTCACAAATAGCTGCTAATTAGGCCTAGGTACTGAGAACCGCACCACCAGCAAGAGATTTGAGGGCCACTTGATACAAGTGCTCTGTGATTTTTAGGTGTGTTAAATTTGTGGACCACCATGTTCATAATGAAGGAAAAAGACATGTGAGACAGTAAATTACACAAAGAATTGGGCCAACAGTACCTTAAATTTGACACTCACTGTTGTGGAAACCTGAATTTGTCCAAGTCACAGTTTCCCTCAGATAAAATGGAAATAGTATCGTTACTTCACCTCAGAGACTTCCTGAATGTGAGTTTGTTTATCCTTGTGAAACTTCTAAGTGCCTTACATTACACTATTCAGGCTTTTTAAAATGTAATTTTGTATAATCAAAATGTAATTTTTGTATAGGAAGTAAAATGAATTTAATAGTTGAAGTTCAGTCTGAGGGAGAAGCAGTGATTTTTAAAAAAAATTTGTTTATCCTGACACATTGCAGAGGAAGAGGTAGAATCTATTAGGTTGTACAAAGGAAGGACTTGTTAAGAAGATGGAAAAATCTTAAGGTTAGTTCTTTTCCTAGATGCCTTCCAGAGAGACTGGAGGAAACCCCTGAACAACAATTCCTGGGAGAGGTAGGAACATGTCTGTAGGAACATGACAACCTCTCTACCTATACTTGCACACTTTTGACCTAATGAAACTGCAGTTGAATTAGTGGTATGACTTTTACACACATGAACATTCCTTCAAAGTAGTGTGTTTCCATATAGCATAGTTTGCTTTACTTTGTTTTTGAACTGTGCTGGCTTTTATAATATCATGCCAGGTTATGTATGCTGATTAATACTTTGGAAACTTTTCTGAACAAGTTTATTCTTATTTTGAGGAACAGCATTAACTACTGTATTTTAATTAGAAGCTTGTGAACTTGCCCCTGATGCTGTTCCATGGTTACTCAAAACTCATGTTAAGTGGAAGCTGTTGCTGAAATGGGGGAAGTGTCATGCCCTATTCTAGCTTGATAGTGTTGGCACTTGTGCTCATAGTGGTGACATGGTGAATCACGCCAGGAAATTTGTCTGGCTGAAGATGAATCTGGTTTTGTTTTCATAGTTTCAGGTGGATCACTTCCCTGACTTGACTCACTGTGTAGCTGCGCAAATGGTAGAGCTGGTGAACACGGCAATGGGAGAGCAGCCACGTGGAGGGGCAGGACAACTCCCTGCTAGTGGCAGGCCCCACCTTTACAAGAGTGAATTGACTACAGAACTGCATCTAAAACTGATATTACCACTACCATCAGACTGTGGCACAACTAGTTAGTATTTTAAGATGGTTTTCTTTGAATTTCACGTTTAGAAAAGGACCATCGATTTACTGTGTGCTAGTCCTAAATGTGATTGAATTAAAAAATGCCACTAGGAGGGTTAGCTAATTCCTATTCCTTGGTGTTGACAGTTTTTAAACAAACAGAATTTTTTTCACAGAATAGTGGCCTGGCTAATGGCTGAAATATTAAGTGATTCCTTAATCCAAATAATAAAGTATCTTTGCAATCCTCTTGAGTTTAGAGTTTGAAAGCTGTTCTTAAAAGAGTATTTTAAACGAAAAAACTCTCAAAGCTTATGATAGACACTTCTGGTAGATACTCTTCTGAGGCTAGTGATTTGTTGGTTTTTAGGTATTACTCAAGATTAAAATTATACTCGATGGTTCTGAGAGTTCAGAATATACATACTGTGTTGGTGGACATCAGTGAAACTTCAGATAATGTTAATTTGTAAGAGTCTTGAGTTTGCTTGTAGAGCTTCTGTAGAGTTTCTGCTACATTAGGTAGAATTCTTGTAAAATAGATTTTGTCTGAAATTCATTCTCTGCAATGAATACCCTGCTTCTGGTTTTGCTTGGTTCTATAACAGAATTTGGAGAAAGATTAAGTTTTTTGATTTCAACTTGCACAGTGAATATTTTAAATGAATTTTTGTTGTAAACATTGTGTTTGGGATCCCTTTGGTTGGTTTTCAGTCACAGTCGGGATCTTACACATTTAATTTACACCACGTGGATAGGTTTCTATGTGGAACTGCTGTTGGCACAAAGAGGTTTATGTAGAGATGATGAACACTTGATCCAACTACCTTTGCTCCAAATGAGACAGGGAATTGCTGTTATCTGCAGCTCTGTGGAAAACCATGCTGATATTAGATGAAATAGAAACATTTCATGGCAAGTGAAACAAATGAAGAGTCAAAACCCCTAAATGAAACCAACCCAGCTGGTTTTAGGAATCCTTTCACATACTTTGTGTTCCCCTACACCCTCTCCAGTTTAGAGAAGATGGTTCAAGAAGTTAGCTGGAGACATTATTTAGTCTACAAATGAAGAGCTAGAGAAACAGATATAGTTATAGCATGTTATTTGTGGTATGTAATAGCTGTATGATACTTACCAATGTATTAGCCTGAGTTTTGTTTTTTTGTTCCAGTTTCCTAAATATCTGTCATTAATAGATAATCACACGGATGTTGAGTAGTTGAGTATTGGTAGTGAGGTTTTAAATAATCTGCTGCAGATAGGCAATATTTATTGTTATTATTATTTGCCTTTAATAATAAAAACTTGACCCACTCAAATTAGGTCACATTGTAAAAAATTACATAATTAATAGGTATTTTGTGTGTTTTTGAGGAATGTACTTCAATAACTTAACTTACTCTTGCATAAGAATATAAAATCCAAATTTGTGTTGGTCTCTTGTAATGAGTTTTCCTGTAAAAAAGGTAACAAGTTACTACTCCAGAGCAGAGTAAAATAAATAGGGAGGAAAACGTTCTTTTAATTGAGAGGCAACATGAGCGCAAAAAGCATCACTGTCTAGTTGTCCAGAGTGTGTCTGACCTTTGTTACAAAAGGAAAGTATCTCTATAATAAAGTGAGTGTTGCCAGATAGACAATCACAGGTTGGTGTATTCAGTGAAATAATTGTCACTGGTCAATTACCTTGTCAATTACACTGGTAAATTACCTTAAAATTGTATTTTTGCAGTAAATACAATCCTGAATCATAGCTTTAGCATATTAATAGCCTTTCCTTTCTTGCAGTCCACTATATTCTCTAAAAGCCATCCATGGTTGGTGAACTGTTGATGTCAATATATTTGTTTGTAGCTTTAACATAGAGGAAAGTTTTATACTGATTGGATGCATGGTTTGTAAAAAGGGTGGCTTACCATGATCTGATGTCTTTTGCCATTAGCATATTTAAAAATGCTCTGAATAACTTGTCATCTTTGGAGTTCCTTGAACATCTGTTTATATTTCTTCACTTCGAGTGTGATATTTTATTTTTGTAACACACAAAGCAAGAAATTAATCTTTTAAAATGTTTTCTCAGAATAGCTAAATATTAGCAATTGCTCTCAACTGAGAAATTTCATGCCTTGTGATTTAACCAATGTCTGAGGAATGCAGTATTGCTATTTAGAACACACCATATAGGAAGAGAATGTTGTTTAAAAATGCACCATCTGAAATACAAAAAATTTTAGTGTGCATAAAGCCTTACAGAGGCTTAAAATCAGAAAGACAGAACTCAATAAAGCATGTGAAGCTGGCAGTTTCCTTAAGTCCTCATTGTGAGGGAAAAGTTACCTTCTTGTCAATTTTAACTGCATTGATTATTTCTTTTTAACTGTGGAATGGTGTGAGCTTCTGTGGAGCCTGAGATGTGGAGCAAGTACTGAGAGCAGTAAAGATCAGGAGAACTTCCTCAGAGTCTGTTGTAAAGATAATCTCCAAGGAAATAGCCTTCTATGCTCCTGCTGTGCTGGAGAGCACTTTTCTTTCTGAAAGAAAAGTATGCAGTGAAGGTTTCAGCTTCTGTCATAGTTAGAGATTCTGTTCCTAGTTTGAAATTATAAAACTGGGAGAATTGGTATGTTTTACAGGTATTTTCCCTTTGGTTCCTACTCTATTTCTTACTGGATTTTCCTGGTGTAAAAATCCATCATTAGTTTTGCTGCCCATTTCCCTTGGCCACAGTTGTTCTCTGGTCTTGTTTGAAAGAGTCACTGCTACTATTTTTGCATGGTTCTAAGCAGCTGATGAGCCTGCTGAGAGCAGAGAGAGATTGATAAAATGGGAAGGATAAAGAGAATAGAGACATTGAAAAGATGGGTTAGATAGGCTGGAAAAGTGAGTAAGTTTGGTATGGAAATGAGGTACCAGTATTGCTAGATCCAGCATCAAAGAAGAAGAAGATAGAGAAAGTTTAATGTGAGGATAGGGTTTCAGAAAAAAAAATATTGAGAGCTTGCATTGCAGGCATTGGTAATTTTTAATTATTTAAGAAAACATGAGAAGTTTCCGTAACAAAGAAGAATTCTATGGTAATTGCAGCAACTTCTATAATGCTGCAACACATCCTTACATCCTTGTCCTTCAATCTTCAGAAAATGAAGTTAAAAGAAAACCATTTACAATGATATTATGTAATTATAAAGAAAAATATAGACAAATAAAAATAATTCCTGAAAACTCCCAGCTCAAAGTCTGAACTATAAAGAAAAAGAATACAAGAAAGGAATAAATTTATATATTTTGGTACTAAGGTGCCTGTCATCTGGGGATTTCAGTAAGAAGCTAGCGTGACAAATTGGCAAGGCAACAGTTTCATTTACCAACTAAATAAGATATGGTCATAAAAATCCGTGTTTTAAAGACCGGGGTGTGAAACTTCAACTCAGATATTGCCTTCAATCTCAACATATGGATGTAAAAGCTGGAAATCCAACAAAGGTACAGACATCTAAATGCCTTTGAAAGCAAATGCCTTAGAAAAATACTATGTATTAAATGGAATGAATTTATAACAGATGCCAAGATTCATTAGACAGCTCAAAAACCCCTTGGCTCTAAAGTTATCCAGAAAAGAAGATGGAATTATCATCTGGAACATATGTTAAGAATGAAGCCAGAGCATCTGTCATGGAAAGCATGCCACTGGGCAGCTGGAGGAACACACAAAAAAACCCCACCAACTGAAAGAGTCTTTCTATTGAACAACACCTAAGGTAAAAAAGTTGTGTGACATTGCACTGGATGCACAAGAAGTGGTTCAGACCAGACAGAAACTGCACAGGGCTGTTTGGCTTTTTGTAGTTTTTTTTTCAGTGTGTATAAACTGAAGGGTTTGGGGTTGTCTTCTGTTAATATTGCAGATAGTAAGGAGTGATTAAAAATTGCAGGTCTGAATTAAAAAGTACAGATTAAATACAATATTTAATTGTAATGTATTTTAATTTATTTTAGAATTTGTATATAATTTCTTTAGCCCTGAAAAAAGAAAAAAAGGTTGTGTAATTAAATAACTCTTCAGATGCCTTCCCACTTAGATTAGCTTAATGTATAATAGAGCATTCTGGATTACTTTAATAAAAATCCAGGCTTATTTTATCCAAGTAATCTGTGGATGCTGACAGTACTATGGATTACCTTTTCTCTGAGAACGCTTGTTCTTATATATTTCTACTTTTTTGACTTCACAGGAGTTCTGATATTTCTGAACCAGCATCTCTGTGCAATGTAGTGTCTTTTAAGTTGCACTAGTATGAGCCTAGTGTTACAGAGGTTTGTGTTGGAAACAGCAAAATTTAAATTTTATGGAAGACTTCTAGTTGAAATGTAAGCTTTCAAATCTGTTATCTCAATTTGTCTCTTGATCTTGTGTTATGCAAAACATTTTATTAAAATATAACGATCTGAACCAAGTTTGTCCAAAGTAAGCATTCAGTAACATATTAGACTTGGTAAACAGATAAGTGGTTTGTGTTCTTATTTTCCCCTTATAATATTCAAGGGGGAAAAAAAATCTTCACTCAGGACACTCAGGAATGTGCAGGCATTCCCAAGCAGTGGGGTGTGTATGTGTGTTACGGCTTTATTTGTTTCTTCTTTTTTGGGGGGGTTGGGGGAAGCAGTGTTGTTTTTCTGTTTTCGTTAATTTGGGTTGTTTGGTTTTCTCCCCTCATTGAATCATCTCACTGACTTCTAGCCTAACACATGGGAAGGAATGTATCCTGTGAGAAGTTTGAACAACTCATTCACCTTCTAGATGCATCTTATCATTCTAGGTAGTGAACAAAGACTGCTAGTTCCACATAGCAGGATAACGAGTTTAGGCAACATGAGTAACTCCTCAAACGTTTCAAAGGTTTATTGATAGCTGCAGCTTTTCTGCTTCTTCCACTTACAGTATGATGAGTGTTATAGTGATTATTCCTTAAGGCCTCATAAAGGAGAGAAAAACTTGCAAATGTGATTCAGCTGCACTTAAAGGCTCAAAGTTCAGAAAACAAAATTTGGTTTTATTTTTCTTTTAAAATATTTACAGGTAGTATTTTTATCCCATTATATGTTTTGTCTTGATGGAGTTCAATTCAGATGCCTTCCTCCCATGCACTGCAGGTAAGGCATCTAGCTATGGTCTGTCCTGAAGAGCCCACACGGTCACAATCTTCTACTTCGACAGATTCTGTGTCTAATTTATTGTGTAATCAGGTCCAATTAGGATTGTGGGTAAAACTTTAACAAATTTTGTCAGAGGTTGTCCATTCCACCAAATTCAGAGCAGATTTTGGTTATGTTATATGAAAAGATAAATCCAGCACACTCCTGAATATCTCTTCTCCTTTTGTTTCCATGGCCATTTGCTCTTTTGTGTGCTTGGGAACTGAAATTTCTGTGTATTCAGTTTGTAATAAAGTACTTTTAGTACTATTGAAGGCAAGCTTAGAAATAATGTCTCTGGAAATAAAAGAAGTGTAAAGACATTGTGTAGTATACTATTTCAAGTTATGTGTTGCCTAGTAGTTTGAAATACACTGCTGAAGTTTCTTGCTCAAGAGTACATAACAATAAAAAATCTTCAAGAGCTAAAAATACAGGATTACTGCGTTCTTTGACCTGTGGTCAGAGAGTTGGCAGGAGTCGCCTTGTATTGTTTGTTCAAGGTTTGTTTGAAGAGAACAATTATAGGATGATAATTAAAAATATTGACATATTTTTCAGAAGCAGAGGATTAAAAACACATCTTGAAGAAAGAGGGTTTTAGAGTATTAAGTTGGATTGCATTAAACAAAGTCGGAACAAAAAGAAAACATTGTTTAAATCTTAATTTGAATTCCAGTTATTGAGGAAGTGGTTGTTTATTGAAATTGTGTGTATTCCTGTGCATTTTCCTTTCAGCGTTTTGATACAATATAATACAAAATCTGAATTTAACGGAATCTTGATCTCTGAAGAAAGAGAGGCAAACCCTCCGTGTGGAGGATCTCCTGTAGGATGAAAGGAGTCCTCGGTGGATTTTTGTCAAAGACTGAATGGAGACTTCATCCCCCTGTTTTGATGCAGAGTCAAAATCAAAGTAGACATACAGGATAATAGTTATGACTAAGATGGTTTGCCAGGTTGATAGCCTTGAATAAGTGATTCTCTGGTTGAACTCTGGTTTGCATAGAAGAGAGTATGTGGGTTCCCACAGTACAGCTCTGCTGAGTTTATGCCAGATTTTTTACTAAGTTAGTTCTGTAATAAAATTGGAATGTTTCAGCCTTTGTCTTTTTGCTGTGTAGGGTCAGCACGCCTGCGTTGTTTTGTTCTTGTCCCTGACTCAACTTTATTCCTTTCATAGCTGGTTTGAGATGATGTTTTGGGAATTGCCTGTGAAGGAGGACTGGCATTTCCTTCCACTTTCCCTTTGGATGTACTGCTGGATGTAGTACACACTCCTGCTCCTCCCAGAAACTGTTTAAAGCAAAATAAAATCCCCCCCCCCAACCACACTTTTCTTAAAACCTAGATAATCTTTAATTTTATGATGTTTAAAATGTTTGATGGTGATCCATGACTGTTATCAGTGTTGTACCTACGATGACATAAGAGTGCTTCCTGTGGATAAAAACTATTTATTGAATTGTTGAACAAATGGAGAATTGCGGTACAGTTGCAGCGTAGATGGTCTTAATAAAACAATGGGGAAGTATATCACTTTCTCATTAACCTCACTGAGCTGGGAGAAATAGTACAATTGTCCTCATGTCATAAACTACCTACTAAAATAACTAGATAAGTTCAGAAATACTGGTCTGTTTCCAACAAGGCTGCCAACTGAGATTATGTATTGGTACATTTTTATTGGATTTAAAAATGTAATGTTGGAAGAAATTTTGAGTGTTAAAATTGTGTGTCCTCCATATTGATGTTGAGTCAAAAGCAAAATAAGTCCATGCACGGTGTTTGGCTTGGGTGTTCTTGAATGCTCCAGTGACTTTTCGACACAAAGTTGTTCTGCAACTTAGCAAACTTTATTTGGACCAACTTTCTAACAATATGTAGTCTAAATTTCCCTGCTGATCGGTTTTTGTACTGCCATCTGTAGATGTGAAGCACAATTAATCACTGTCCTCCTTATGAGGCTCGCATATTTTAAGATTATTATATTCCGTCTTCCTCCTATTCCTGCCATATTCTCTGTTCTAGGATAAGCCTAGGCAGTTATTTTAAGTGTATTTCAAACTTGGTATTTTCTTAAAAACAAAGAGAAAACTATACAGTCTTGTTGTTTTCTCAGAACCTTTCTCAATTTAGTGCCCTCCCCCAATTTGTTAGTACTCAAAATTTGTAAATGCTGATATTTTAGAGCTTTTATTTTTGCCTGATAAAAAAAAATAAATTTTAGTTTTAGTTCTTTCTTCCTTGATTTGCATACAAAATCTTTCTTAATATGTAGCTTAATAATATTTATCTCTTATGTGGTTTTTCTTTTTTGTAATGTCATTGCATTGCTTGTTCTTTACAGATTTTTCTTAGACAATCAAATTTCTAAATCTGGACTATTGTAAAGAACTCTTGCTGTCTGGGCATCTCCATATGTGACTGACTTGTAACTGGATTATAATGTTTTTACCTTTAGAATGTTTATCTTGCTCTTTATTATTCTGTATCTGGTTTGCTAAAAACATCCTTACTCCAAAGATATTTTATTAAGATGTACTAATTTGTTCTGTAGTAATTTTATTTTTTATAAATAGCTTTTTTATTATACCCAAATAAATTATCTCTTTGGTGTACCTGTGATGCTTGGCTCACTGATCAGTAAAAACAGAATTCAAAGAAATGAGAAGGGGAGAATTATTCTTGCTTCCATCGTTTAATATGTTAGGGGGAAAAAAGAATCTGAGGCTTTAAATGAGTGGTGACATCAGACTGAGTGTGAATATTTTGCTTATTCTGGGTAGTTGGATGAATAATACTCTTTTTAATCTCTTCATTTCCATCAACTGTGGTAGTGTTATTATAATCTTATCTTTTATTAACACATCCTATTACATTTAAATTTGCCCCGACTTTTGTGTGCTAAGAATTTTTAGTTTGTTTGCTGTAGTGTATTATAAGGAGAGTTGGAAATAGTATATGACTGTTTGTGGGTTTTTTAATATTTTAATATTTGTTTCTCTTGTGGGTATTTTGATAATTGTTAGTCCTCTCTGAAAAGACAGAGGACCTTTTTAAATCAAAATAATGTATTTCTGTGATATTTTACTCCCTGAGAAAATAAAATAATTTTCTGTTTGCTTGTATAAATCTTACTGATCTCACCTGAGGAAATAAATATAGTGATATTCTGAATTGTCACAGGTGGTGAAGATACCCTGAGCAATGATCTACAAAATCTTTGAGCAGTGATCACCGCAGAAATCTTGCTTTGATAAAAGATTAGACGGTCTTTACTTGTGACCTCTACTATCCGTTGCGTGAGGATTACAAAATGTCTTTGAAAGTGAGTGTGCTTAGATGGGATGGTTATGTCAGTGCATTTGCTTCTGTTTGAGAAGTTTGCTTTCAGGTTTGTGCTAGTGCTAATTTTAAAGAGAAAATGGCATATTCCAGGGTGGGGTTTTTTTGTTTGTTTTTCTTTTTTTCTCCCTCTGGCCTCTTCTCTCCCTCCCCCATTTCCACATTTGTTTGCAAAAAGGGGCTCTCTGCTGTGATGGGCTTGGGAGTGGAGTTGATCTAGGAGAACTTTGCTGCTGCTGTGGTCTCCTTGGCTATTCCTTTTGTTGCCAGCAGGTTGTAAATGTGATTATATAGGAAATAAAGTTCTGAAGTGCTTCTCTCCTTCCCTTTCCCTTGCCTCTAGCAAAATAGACTCAGTATGTCTGTGTTCTTAAGCGGTAGCGTGCTAAAAGTTTCCTGCATGTGTCCTGACCATTCAGTAGATTCACCTTCTTTTTTTGGGAAACTTGCAGGCAGTCTTCTCACTGACATCTCTGCCAGACTGCTCATACTTTAGAGCTGGAGCAAGGCAATTCCTGGGAGAGCAGGCACGCGTGACTGGCTGCTGTAGCGCCGTAGTTCACCTTGCTCCATTTAGCAGTCAGCCGCAGACCGACCGTAGCACCTGAGGCTACTGAGGAGGAGATAATCTTCTTACAAACCAGAACAAATCCCTTGGTGGAGGAGGATTCCTCCAGGTTCTGCCCTATTAAAAGGTGGGGATTTCCTGCAATGGATAGGCTTTTCTCCAACAAGACACCTGCATTAGCAGGAATTTGCACAGCAGTTAAGACCTAAATGTGGACATGTGGAGAGTTTTGGGTTTTTTTTCTTTAAAACAGTTTTCCCCATAAAGCAGTAATTTTTGATGTTAAGTTCACAGCTTCAGCTTTTGGGTATCTACAGAAATGTTTGGGATCCCAGTCCCCAAGCCAAGTCAGTCAGGTTTAACTTGCTGCTGACAGATGCTCTAATATATGAGTGGCTAGGAGTATGTAGCCAACATGTTTCTTATAGATGTTTGTTCTGATTTCCCTTCTTGGTCCTCCCACTCCCAGCCCCCAGTTTTGCCCTATCTCCATCACATGGGACTTCAGACAGGCTACATTGGTAAGCACGTACTTTTGAGGACTTGGATTATTTTGGAGGTGGCAATTGCCATGTAATACTAAAGTGGAGATATGAAACTTGGTATGGTTTTCCTAGGAAGTTACTGTACATTTCCATGTAGAATTCTACTTAAATTCAGTGCACTCTGTCTTCTTCTGATACAGTTTTTGTTGTAGCATGGGATTTCACACTCCTTTTGTAGTTTTAGACTCACATTCCCTACTTATTAAGCAAATTGGGTGTTTTAATGTGGTGCTACAAGTGCTCATTAAAGCTATTTTTCCAACAGCTGATCATTATTTCTCCCTTTTTTATTTTTTATTTCCTTTTTTTTTTTTTAAATTTGAGAAAGCTAGCCAGCAGAGATTTTTATTTCATTTGTTCTGTGTAAAGTAGTAATTTCCTTTTCCATTCTTTGTTCTTACAGCCCTTAAATGCTTAGAAATTTGTTTTCAGTTGCTGCAAGTAGCCTAAAAAAGTTTTTGTCTGTTTTATTCTTACCTATGGATGTAGCTGGATCCTTTGTTTATAGTGCCAGACACAATAAGGACTCCATAATCAGCTAAATCATGCTTTTCCAGATGAGTCAAGTGTTTTGGGAGTGTGAACCAGCTTTGAGACCTACTTCTCAATTTTGAAGTCACTCGTCTGAGAAGCATGAAATGCAGGAATAGCAGAAGCAGGACTGAAAACTTTGCTGATAATATGTTTTTAAATTTTCATAAACTTATTTCAAAATCAAATTGTTTTTATTGGATATGAGTGTCCAGTGGCCCAGTTAGTGCTATTTTCAGCAATCTAGATGAAACTGCTCTTTAATATGTGGTTTGACTGCATGGTGCATAAATTGCTCTTCTGGATGAAAAAACCTAACATGAATAGTCTTTTTGCATTTTAACATTGTAGATTTTTTTCTACAGAACATAAGAGCACTGACATATAAAGCACCACTAAACTAGTGTAAAATGGTGATACTGGAGGAATTTTGAATCCTGACTTAATTCACTTTAACTTTGTAGTAGCAAATTTTGCCTTTTCTGCTTTTAGATCTCATTTTGATAGATGTAATTTCTTCAGAAAACATATACAGGAAAAGCTGCATTTTTTCATTCCCTTGAATGAAGTGATGTTTGCTTAATGGTATATGAGGATTTTGTTTGTGAATTAGGACACTTGCAAAAATTACAAATTGGAAAATAAATTATATTTTCAAATATTCACTTGTTTTATCGTATCTGAGGTTTGGTACAAATGTCTGGACTATGAATATGTTCCTTGTATGGAGAAATATTTTCATAGTTGTGCTATAGTACCTTAATTTTTTGCTTCATTGCCATTAGATGCGGAAGACTTGAAACCTGACAGAAGTGTGGTGATAGACACAGATAGGAGGTAAAATGCTTACAATTCCAGTTGTCAGTGTCTGGGGTGGGCAGGAAGGACCTGGGTGAAGACCTGTGAGTTAAATAATTTAATTTCACTTCAGGAGTGCAAATTGTGACTTGTGCTGCATTAAGGGAATGCAAGGGAAACTGATAATAACTATTAAATATTTAATATATCTGTAATGATAAAAGAATTGCTATTGAATAAATTTAACAAGTTCATTATTGAGCTTCAGATACTGAATGAGGTTTTTAAGAACTGATGAGAAATATGCTTAAATACTTGAGAACTCCTGTAGAAATTTTTTGTATTGTTACATGTGAAACTGCAAGCAAGTCTTAACATTTCCATGTACAGTGAAACACTGAATAGATAAAAGTACCAAAGCCTGTAGTAGTTGAATCAAACTCTATAATGTTACTATATAATATAATTGAATGCTTATGTTCTGTGGGAGGCTTTGCCTGTGAAGGTCTCTGATGTCTGTGCTGAGCCCTGTTGAGATGAATTTGAATCACTGCCAATGCATTTCTCTGGCCTGTTACAGCCTTACTTTTTACAGTGGTAATTTCTCCTAAAAATTATAGATTTCAAGCTAATATGGCACCGCATTTTAAATACGCATACTTTTGGAATTTTAAGGTGAAAAATAATAGCAGAAGACTGAACAAAGGCCTGGACCTTGCAAACAAGCACATACTCTGCCTTTCAATTGCTGCTGGCTTCCTTGGGGCTTCTTATGGATGCCTCCTGCCTGTGGCTGGTGCATCTCATGGACAGAAGAGCCATGTAGATCCCTGCACCTCAGCAGAGCTTTGCTTGAATTTGGCCTACATGATCTGTGCTAGTGGCTGATCAGAAAACTTTACAATGAGATAAGTGTGATGGATCAGGCATAGCTATTGTTTTTACCAGTCTTCTGCTGTTGTTCTACCTGAATGAGTAAAATCTTTGTTAGTAATGCATTTTGTGTTCTCTCTCTCTTTTTCTCCCCTCTCTAGTCACCAGGATGTTGAAACATCAATACCAGAATTTTACGTCCCTAAGGGTAGGGCTCCCTGTTTTTCTGAAGATACTGTTTCCCTGCTGAATGTATTAACTTTTTGTGGATCCTGTGATGTTTAGACCTTGAAATGTCTCTAACTATTGAGGTGCCTGAATAAAGAGTTAGGGTCTGCCCTCAAATAATACAGAATTGCGCTTACATAGCTTACTCACAAAATTGCAAAGTTATGTCATTATTTATATGCATAATTTCTTTCATGTTAAAAATGGAAAATTATTTTAAGTGTATTTCACATAGTTGCAAACTCATAGAATAGAGACAAAACCATAAAATATTCTTAAAAATGTGAAGAGGACAATTTATTGCTTACTTAGATCTGCAAAAGGAATCTCACAGTATATTGGTGGTGTGTTTTCCAGAAATAGTTTCTCTAATTCAATCCACCTTGAGAGCTGGTGATAAAAATCTTCACGTGCAACACACTTTCACAGCAGAAGAGTGCAGGTGCAAAATGAAAAAGCGAGCATTTTTTCGAGTGGCATTGATTGTTTTCTCTGCAATATGTAGGAACACCAGAATATTTTTAGATGAAAAAGATTAAAAAATTATCCATTGCATTTGTGATAGCCTATATGTTTGGGTTAGTTATTTCTCATTTGCAATATCCATAAAGCTATCTTAAGCATCCTAATTAGGTTTCAGCTTTTCAGAGGGAGGCTGGGAGGCTCTTGTGCAGTTGTGGCACGGTGGCGGGGTGTGCTCAGCACAGCTGCTTTCTGATGTCAGTCGCTATTTCAATGACACGAAAGTGGGAGAGGAAGAGCGTGAAAAAGGCAGACAGTTTTTAAGAAAAAAAGTGTCATCAGTAAGCAAATTATTTTTGCCTGTGTTGTTTTGATTAGGATATGAACTAACAAATAAAGTCTGATTGCTACAAAAGAAATTACATCTGGAGACTTTAACTGGGGCACTTTCAGAAACTTTTTGGTGAAATGTGTCTTTTTGCCCCCGTGCTGGGAAAAGGCTGGGGTTCTCTTTGGCAAAATTCCTGGTAATGTGCATATTCACCTGGCCCGCAAGCAGAGCAGAACCCTTCCCTCTCAGTGCTCTCTGTTTGTTTGGAGTTTGGTTTGTGCTGTGTTCAGGGACACTGGAAGAATGATGGTTTTCCTGTGGAAAAGGGGAGCAGCTACAAGGATCTGTGTGTAAGGTACTCAGTACTTGACAAGCAGGGTGAGCATTCCTGGGTTTGTTACCTCCCTCTGTAGCCATCATTTTGCTATACTGATGATGGCATGGTATCCTCAGGGTTTTTCTACAGTTTTTCTTGAATCTTGTAGGTATGGACTGAAAGAAACACAGAAAATTTCTACTGATCTTTTCTCTCTCTTAGTTTCCAATGCGAGGTGAAAAAAGTTTCTTGTAAATGTCTCTTAGGATGGACTGACAATTTTCTTTCATATACATCCACCCTGGCACATGGGTTTTCTGGGAGGGCAGGAAAGGTGAATACATGGGCATTTATAGTAAAGGAATTTTCTGGGTTTTGTTTGTCATTCTCTTTTCTGAAGAAAATCGGAGAACTGTGAAAACTTTGGAGGGTGTGCATATATTAACAAAGTTGTTAATTAAAATTATGAAACAAGTCTTTGGCCACTAAAAATCTGGACAATGTTTACTAATGGTTATCATAAGATCACTGATTCAGAAGTGTAGGGATTGTTGCTTGAGAATACCAAACAAAATTTTGTGCTACCATTTAAAATGTGGTTTGCAGACTGATTTTGATTAGTTTATTCATACACTTACATCAGTCTGAATCACAATTGGTTTTCTATGGCTTTTTATTGCACCTTTTGGTTAGACCGACCTCAAGAGAAAGGGAACCAGATGATAATGATAAACATTGATATTTGCTTTTTAAAAATATATAGGTATTTCTGGCACACAGAGTTTCAGCTGAAAAATAAAGTTTGTTAAGAGGATATGTATTTTTTTTTAAAGTAGCACAGCTATGTCTGTGTTATCTTCAAAGCCCTCTTAAGGAAATAAAACATGCCTTTGTAAAGATTTCTTTTGAAGGTAGGTATGATATCTGAGTGAGGTGTCACCTTCTTCTTCAGAACATTCCTAAGGAGAGGTGAATCAACACCTGCCCAATTGAGGACAAGCAAGCAGCTTTCCTGTCTTTATACCTGTATTCAGGTGTTTGAAGGCTGGTTATTGGAAAAAAATACAGTTTTGTATTTCAAGTAGAAGCACACATAGGTGCATGATTTTCATACCAGATTTTATTTTTATGGGACACTTCATTTGCTATGTGAAACATGTAGGATGTACACTTAAAAATTAGTAGTCTGCTTATGCTAAAGCACTGCCTGCAGATGGTCCAGTTAGTTTGGCTTTTAGTGTTGAAGACAGTTACCCTCAATCAGACGTAGAAAAGCTACTTGGACTAGTGGGAGTGACTGAGTTATGGGGTGGGTGATACTAATGGTTTGCTGCTTTTAGCAAGCTTGTCTAGACAGTACTTTTTTCTTTTAATTTTTAAGTATAATTAAAAAAATTAATTTATAGTACAGCTGTACTCATGAATTTTCACACATGAATTTTTCCTTTTTATGTTGTAAGTATTTTCAATGTTTATTTTAAAATTAATTTTCTAGTCTCATACTGCCCCTGCATGTTTGATGCTATAGAAATTATGTTTGGATATGATCAGGTTTACTATAATTGGCCCATGATATTTTGTATACCAAACTATTCAGTAGCAGATTAAGCTAGAAATACTGCATAGTGACACATTGTACTTTAAAAATACAAACATTTATAGACAAAAGTAGATGATAGATTTAAAGTTCAATATCCTTTCCCCTCCTTTCCCCGCTCAAGCTTTTTCTTGAGAGAAATAACAAAGATTTTTCCTTTTCTTATTCCTTTCACCCTCCCCTTTCCCAATTCCTCCTTCCTTCCAATTAGTTTGAATTAGTTACAGGATCATTAGAGTATCATCATAGCACACAGAGTTAGGGTTTGTTACATTCAATTACTTTTTTTATTTATTGTCTGCAACTTAAAAAGGTTGGGTTCATCTTAAGTTTTGGCTTAACCTTAGTAAAACCTGTAGACAATCACAGGAATAACTTAGCCATCTTCAGAACTGTTGGAAAATGTATTCCATTTTAGTGTTTCCTTATGTGTGTTCTTGCATGTATGTGCATGATGAAATTTACGTTCTTATAATGAAGGGTAGTTTTGACAGTGGATGAAGTGATAGGAATCTTTCTCGGAGTCTGAAGGAGAAAATAACAAATTAGTGAATTACTTGTTTTACTGTTTATGGTGACATGTTACGTCATGCTACCTTAAGAAAAAGTTGGTCAAAACACTATTGTTTCATCCTTTTTATTGAAAGTGTTGATTGTTCATTGAACCCTTAGTTGTTAATTCTGCGCAAATTTGATAGCTTTATAGTGTTGTTCTTCAAGAAATTTTAAATACAAGCCTTCAGCAGTGATGTAACCTCTGTGTTTTCAATTTTTTGATGATTTTACAAGTAAGTACAAGTTTCCTTCAAGGAGCTCTATACTGATGTGCCTAATACTTTTTAAGAATTGAGGAAGTATGGATTGTAAGATTAATTTGGTTTGTATTATTTTTTGTTGCTCTTAAGACTGAAACAGCAGAGTGTTTTATGATAAAAACATATAGAATTCTGGTCTGCCTGTATTAAAATAACTATATTATTTCTTCCATAGGCAATGATTGGGTAAATTTTTAGACTTGAGAAGTTGTTGGAATAAATTTTGCAGTTTTTCTCTAGGTATCACAACAAAATAAATCAGATTTGTAAATGACACCTACCAAGACTGTTATGGTTTGTTGTGAGGTAGGCTTGACCTTGTAGTTTACGCACCAAACCTGGCAGTTTAGTGGATATTGTTAGATTAAGTTACATAACATTGCTTTTTGGTGCTGTATCCTTGCAACTTTGGCCTTCTATTTTATGGAATATAAGGAAAATATGGAGTGACTCAATTCTCATCATGCTCATGTCAAGCTTAAACATAATTTTCACTGTTTTTTTTCTGACCTGAGGTGGCAGCTGAAAGGTGAGCTCTTCTGTGTTGATTCAGTGTATTCAGATCAACAGGGATTCCTGATCTGCTCCAATTCTTTAGTGTAAATGGATCACACCGTGTGATTTTTTTTGTTGGAATTCATTCTCTTCAGGTTACTCCTCCTAATTAAAGTAACTGGTATTTTAATGTTGCTGGTGTATCCATTCTTTGCTGTATAGAGATTGTCTTTCTAGCATTTTTGTAGTTTAAAAATTAATATTAATTTAAAATAAATGGTCTTTTTTATTAAAAACTACATATGCAAAAAGAGGAACATCTGCCTTCCAAATGTTATTCAATGATTGTAATTAAAAGGTTAAATAAAAGCTGAGGCAAGCTTTGAATTTTGAAGCATTTGCAACAGCTAGTAATCTGACTTACTGCAGACATTTTTGTCAAAGTTGAAAAAGTTAGAGCTAATTAATTTCTTGGGAGACATATGATGAAATTGTAGGTGTGATAACATATTTGAGTAACATATGGTCGTTATGGGGCACCTTTCTAATGACTGAGCACCAAGTTAAATATAGACTTTCCTTTTTTTCACTTCTATTAGTGGTTCTTTGTTACTACAATTTAAACTCATCTTATTTTCTGTTGTGCATGAAATAGGATTCTTTATATGTTCGTAAGAAATTTAAAAAATATTGCCACCACAGTGAATTTACTGAGGTGGACAGTTCATCTCTCTTTGTCATAGCCTTTTGATTTTGGTAGCTTTAATTGTGATTATGTACATTTTGACCTGTACTTTATAAAACATGAAACTTGCCACAGAATATTTAGATGTGTGTTCTTTAAGTAGGAGCATAAAACATTTTTGAGAGATTGGTAAAAAACACATGTTGCTCCCCCTAGATGTAATATATAGACATTTACTTTAATCAGCTATTGTAATGTATTATGTCATTGAAAGGAGTACAGAGGTATTTTTGGAACACTTTCTCATTTAGTCTACATAGCCCTAATAAACTGTATTTTGATTCTTGAGAGGCAGTTCTGCTGTTCCTTAGGAGGCTGTAAGGGAAGGCTGTATATAAAGATTGTAATAGAATAAACAAATGTATTTTTAAATTAAAGTAATCAGAAACCTTACATAGTTTTAAGTTTCATTTATCTATTATTATAATCTAGAGCAAATGTCAAGCTTTATTATTTCAGTGTCAACAAGCAGAATGAGCAATTCAGTATATAATTTAGTGATGGTGACATGAATGAGGAAGGAAATAAAAATGTTTCAGGTGAAAATGGAAGGAGAAAGGTGCGGTGTTTTTTGGGTGGGGATGGAACATGTAATGGATGCATGAGAAAGCTGCAGTTTGTGGTTGGAGAAGATATAGGAAGCATGCTAAGTATTTGTGGAAATTGTATTTGATTTGAATAAGAAGTTTTTTGCAAGTCATGTTTTTTTCTATATTTCAGTATCAACTGAAATTCAAGCTGTGGGTTGGTCTTTTTTTTTTTGTTTTAATAAAACTGGCTGTTAATTTGGTTCTAAAGGAACTCTATTGCTCATGAATTTTGCCTTGGTGGAGAGGATGCTGGATTATCACAGCATCTGACTGCATAGTAGCTGCAGCTTGAGTTTTGAAGCTTTGTCATACAGCATTTAACTGTGCCTACAGAATGAAGGCAGTGTTGAAGGGATTTTAACTATTACTAGGATCATAGTAGCGATTATCACTTGAATGTAGCCATCTTTTTCTTACAGGAGAGTGAAAAAACTTTGCTGATACTTAGAGCTGAGAAGGAGCAATTTGTGGGGATTGTATCTTGGTATCTGTGGTATTAGGGCAGAGGAAAACAGCCTGAGGAAGATAAGACTTCCTCCGTGCCGTGGGAGTGCCCTGTTCGCGCAGCCAGGACATCCAGCAGTATGAACAATGTTGTTTAGACGTTCTTTCCTATAGTGATTAAATTTCTATTTTCTTTTGGGTAATTTTTGTAAAAAGGAAACTTTAATTTGTTTCTTGGAGTGTGGGGTTTTTGACTAACTAAAATTACCTTTGTGATTGTTTCTCTTCTGGTAGCAGAAAGTGATCGAGTACCTGTTGACAGTACTGGTAGAGCGATATGGGTGAGGAGGCAGACAGTGTTCATTCAGTTCACACTTAATGTTCAATTCTGATAAGTCTGACATGCTGTATACGTGAGACAGCTGTTTATTTTTATTTTAGCTGTTTCCTGTAAGTGACATTTGTATGGGGTTTTTTTAGCCTGTTTGCCTACAAGTAGGTGTGCTTAATTCTGGAGTACTTGCATCTGAAATCATCAATATTACACTTCTTAAGCATAAATTGTGCCAGATGTGATGAGGTCAGGACTTCAGCTATTCACATATTTCATTATTTATTGTTAAAAATCACTGAACGGTCTAGTGATCAGGGCAGAGGGTGTATGTTAAAAATCTAATTTAAAAAAAAAGCATCTTGTGGCATATGATGAACTCTCACATCTAAGCATTTTTGGATGCTTTCATAGCCATCTGTAGAGGAAAGATCATTGATTATGCATCAGCCAGATAAAAGAGATCATTCTGATAAATTTCTTTCTTCACCAGATATAATTTTACTACAAAATACTATAGTATATGGATCGAGTGATAAAACCAGGTTTTCTAATGGATGGCAATGAAAGCATGCTGTATAAAGAACACAATTATATGCTACAGTGAAAGGTTGAGTTTCTCTTTGTCGTTTCTGATAGCTGTGTAAATCATAGGAGGAAGGAAAATCTTGATGAATTAAATTTAAAATGAGTCACCATCAGACCCCTTCCTCCCACTATTGTTGTGGTTTTCATGGAGCTTTTCTTCTGAGTTGAATCATTGTAAAAAATAATATTGACAAAACACTTTTCTACTTAAAACTTTAAATATTCGGTTTAGCATTATTTACTCTTAAGTTATGAAACTAGTAATAAAGAAAGAGGTGTGCGAATTTCTTTGTCTCAAGAAACAAATTTTCCTTCTGCATTTGTTTAGGGAGATAAAGTGTGTTTTATTGAGAATGTGCATCACACCAGTGAGGTTCTGTAACATACAGAATGAGCACTAGTTTATGAAGAGACATGAAAGAAAGATCTTCATAGAGTGATATGGGAGATGGATATAATGTAGAATAAGTTCCTGTTCTTTTGCTGATCACTTTGTTAGAGGTGTTAGATCACAGAATAAGCTTCATTTGCCTGATATGAGGCAAGTTTTTTTAAAGGAACTGAGAAGAGCAGAAATCAATAATATATTATTTTTATATTAGTTTGTTTGTTTGCTCTTTAAAACAGTCTTTCAGATTTAAGTATTGAAGTAATTCCAAGCATTTCAAATGTTAAGATATCACATTTGGCATATGACATTTCTTATTGGGGAACAGACCTGTGTTTATAATTTTTCTCTGGTTTGGGTTTTTTTCTTCAGGCTGGGGTGAAATATGAACCGTTTGCAAGTTTTATTTTCATTTTCAAAGAAATTGGAATTTTTCTATTCCAACTCTTTGCTACCTGTTAAAAAAATATACAGTTGCAGAAAATACATAAGGAAATTTGCTCATTTTCTTTTCAGGTTTCCCTCAGAAGTCCAACACTGTGAAAGATGCACTCATGTATTTTTTATTATATATGAGCTGGGACAATTTCTCTCACCTTACAGTTCTCAGTTATTTGATACTGTGATTGAATACTCTTACTGCAGTTGCCATTGAGTTTGGGGCACACAGGGGAGGAGTATGTCTGGCATTTCCTTTAGCACTCTGGAAGTCTGCAGTCCAAATGACCGGAGAGTGATGTTGACAGTAGATGACACTTGGGTTTTCTCTGTACACAGGTGGTAAGAAAAGAGTTTGTACTCTTGGTCTTTGATGTCTGGCAAGGCTCTCTGGGTATGTGGTGGCAGAGTTGTTACTTCCTTTTCACAACTGGTTCTGTTAAAGTAAGAAGTCTGTAAGAGTGTGAAGTTAAAAAGTAAAATCAGGCTAATTGGTTTGGAAAGGAGATGGCTTGAAATGCTTGTACATACTTGCTGAACATGCATAGTAGGGAAGTATCATTTAGCATGGCTGTTAAAGCACTTTGCTTTCAGTAGAACTTTATTTCTTTTCAAAAGTGGGTTTTCTTGCCTAACCTCCCAAACATGCTTCTTGCATGTGTTTTTTTTTATTTTTAATTTGCTAAAAATCTTTTGTCCCTCTATTCTCACTATTCCACTGCAAATACTTGTTTAGATGTAAAATGTGACAAAATTTCCCATTCATATACTGAATTGTCTAATATCTGTGTAAATGCTTAGTTTTCTTCCTTTTCTGTTACTCTTCTGAGCCTGTACTCATTCAAAGTCAAGATGATCACTGTCCTGCTTTTGTGGGATTATTCCCTGATTATCAGGGAGTTTTTCAAATAATGTTACCTCTTATTAGGCAGATGAAGTTGAGAATTGTGAAAATGCAACAATTCCTAAAAATCTAGAAGGGAAATTCTATTACTAATTATAACTGTCCTCCCAACGTTTATAGAGGAGAGTTATACTGGAACTCTGTGAATAGAGAATTACTCATCAGTAAAATGAAACTGCAGAGGTTCTTTTTGAATGCTAAAAGTACAGGTAGTTTTCTACCCCCACCTGATATGTATATCTTGCAAGTATATCCTTGAATTGGTCAGATACTGAAATCCATATCATTTGTAGATTGAACTTTATCCTGTGTACCAGAGTGATTTTTGGTCTCTTTGTAACTCTGCACTTGATACAATGAACATATGAGTTGAGCACCTGATGTAATTTGGAAATTGCATTTTGAAGTGAATGTGGTTTAAATGTGGCCAGCTTTTGCTGAAACAGTATGAAAGAGCTAAGATTCACACAGGAAAATGACTTTTCTTCTCTCCATCTATTCTTGAAATAAACAGTATTCATGGTTACAGCACTTGTGTCCAGAAGTTAAAATGCTCTAACTCTTATTTTTTGGGACTTGGCCCGTGTTTCCAAGGGTTTATAGTTTCACCTGTAGATAGAGACCAGGATTTGAGATAGAATCTCTAAAATGTTTTGATAGTTGAATAGAAGTGACATTCAGGAGAAGCCTCTTAGAAGCAAACAGAAGCCATTTAACAATATCCATCTCCAAAGTGGATGTCATGACAGTGCAAGTCCTGGAATGTGTGTGTGAACTCACTCAGGAGCTGACTGTTGGCTTGGTTTGGTTGTATCTACAAAAGTGACCTGTTCTCCTGCAAATTAACAACAAACTAGGGATAGCAGCAGTGATTGCACTCTAATGCGTATTTTGTCTCTGATAGTAGCTAACATTTGATGCTAGAGAGGAGTAAAAAAAAAAAAAAAAAAGGGGAAAGGTCTTCTGCAATTCTTCACAATTGGCTTTCCTCTTTTCTAGCCAGGACAACTTTGTGTCATCATCAGCTTTAGTTCTCTATGTCTTACCTTTGTTTACTGGTCGTTATGACTATACTGGACCCCAGGGTAGGTCACTGAACGTTTCCAATGGTGACCTTGATTTCCATTGTGAAAACTGGCTGCTTATTCTGACTTTTTATGCCTGCTTTCTGACCTTTTAATTTTTTTTTTTTTAATTTTTATTGTGTGGGTCATTCCTTTTGTCCAGTGGAAGTTGAGGATTTTTAGATTAAGGACATTGTTCAGTGTTGTTTGGAGTCCTATGCAGTCTGTATCAATTGGAATTTTGTCTGATCTAAATGCTTACAAACTCTTAAAAAAGAAACCTCAGATTTGTGAGATGTTATTTCTTTTTACAGAGGCTGTTTTGACAGTTTTCCCAAGCTTATTTGTCTGCCCACTGATTTTGTTCTTGAGAGTAGGTTATACTAATTTGCTCAATTCAGATGTCAAGTTTTTTGGTTTTCAGTTTTTCTGGATCTCATTTGGAACACAAATTTAAGCCATATTCATATTGGTAGAGTGTAGAGGAAATAAGAATAGCTCAGGAAATTTGCCTAGATAACACTTTGAATTATCAACACTTGTAAACAAATGTAAAGGCAGACCATCATTTGACAAGTACCAAAGGCTAGAAAGAATAATCAAGAAAGCAAAGAGTATTTGCTTTGAAGGAGAGTTGTTACCTTTTCCACTCCTTAGCTCATTTGTCTTTTAGCAGGAAAAGGCTTGATGAAGTACTTGATGTGATTTCCTGTATTAACATGTAAAGGTAAAGAAGTTTATAGGCAGGATTTTCTGGCACAGCCACTTGGATGACAATCCTCAAAAACATGATCGAACTTGTATATCTATAGCAATTAAAATCCTTTTGAAGTCAGAGTTGTCTGAAGAGGAGGCAGTGAATGTACACCTATGGGCTTCTGTGGAAGGGTCAGAAGTTATCAGAAAGGAGCAGTGATGATCAGTATCAGACATCTCTGGAATTTCGTGTCAAGGTGTATAAGAAGCTCTCATCTGATCTCAAAATCTTGCAATTGTTCAGCATGCTGAAACACATCTTTGGTCAATTTTTTTTCCTGAGAACTTTTCCTTTTTATTCCTTGTCATATGCAAAGTTTTTAGCAAAATGTAGGGAACATGTTTCAGTTGTGAACCTAAATTTGAGGGGATTTTTGCGCTCATACATATTATATATGTTGTGTCAAGGATAATCTCTTTCTTTACAATTGCTTCTTACAGATTCATGAAGTGGATTTCTTCACATTGGAAGAAAATGTAGCACACTGGCTTTTAATGTTGCAGAAATTTGTTCTATGAAGTCTACGTTTGTAGGCTTGAATGAGCCTGGGGGGTTGTTTTAGAGGCAATTCTTTAAATGTTGAATGAACAGTAGCTTTGTACTTACATGAAGTGAGAAGGAGATTGAAATACAGCAACAGGGTGAAATATAAGATCAAGTCTAGAAATAAAATTATAGGATGAGAAAGACTAGAAAAGAACTGAAGGAGAACAAAGGAGTTGGAGAAAACATAATTTGTTTCTTAGTTCTTAAAAAGGTGAATCCAGATGAAGTTGCCTAGGTAAGGTGGCTTACTTATATAATTTGTATTCCACATAGCAAGCTACTGCTCTGCTGTGCTCAATATATAAGTATTCATCACAATAGGTATCCAAAATATGTAAAAATCTGTTGGTTTTGTGGGTTTTTTTTCCCCCCCAAAGTAAAATGTACTGTAACAATGAGATTTTGTTAAACCTGCATGGCCTCTTTGTATTTCAGACATCAGCTGATACTTTGCTGGTCGACATCCTTTTGAAATTGTGTTCCAACTGCTGCTGCGTAGTGCTGAGCACAATGATTTTGTCTGTTCAAGGATGTGGCTGTTGTGGCCATGTATTCAGAGGGTTGTAAGTGATGTCAGTATGTAAGACTGTTTCTCCTATTACTACTGTGGTGCTGCGTGGATACTGGGAGGGAAGACGAAAGAGAGAAACTGAAGTAAGCAGTTAGTTTCATAATGTTATTTTTCTTAATAGTTTTCACTCAATGTGTGGCTGTTCCTGATGCTCACCAAGAATCAGGTGGCTGATAAGATAAATTAATAGTGCAGTTCTGGTCTAACAGAAAAGGTGCAAAACTTGGAAAATTCACTTTTCTGAAAACCATGGGGAATTTATGCCAAGACAAGAGCACCAGGGAACTGAACTAATTACTTGAAATTGTGGAGGAAGCTCTGAATTTCTTCTGCTGGGAGCTTGTCTTCCAGTACTGTCAGTCAGTGGTTTGTCCACTGAGTGTGAGCCTGAAGGTGTGTATTACTGTGGAAGGGGTGTCAGGCATGTGCCTTTCAGCAGGACTGTAAGCATGGCTGAAGACTTTGAATACTTGGGGTAGCAGACTGGTCCAGGGCTTTATTTATTTATTTATTTCCTTATAAACTTGGTCCTGTTCTTTTTGAGGTTGTGAAATTCATCAGATAAAGGAATATTTTTCCATGGTCATACAAGGCCACCTTCATCATTTTAGAAGGTCGTAATACTTATTTAGGGTAGAGAATGCCTCAATTTTATGTAATGGAAATTTGATGTTTTGGCCCTGAGGCACTGTTGATGTTACTGGTGATGCAATTTCAATTGCTGTTCTGTGAGATCTGAGGGTTTTTTTACAACGCTGACTTCAGAAGCATTTTGCTCAGCACTTAATTGAGAGGGAAGTCTTCCACAAGACCTCGGCAGCCTGTGAATGTGGAAGAGTGAACAGAAGTTGAAGATTTGTCATGTCAAAGCTGGAGGCTTCAGAGAGGAGCTCACTGATATGAGACAGGTACAGTGTTTTGTAGACATCTGTGTCAAAAGTGGTGCATTCTGAGTTAAAAGTTGGGAGAAATATTTGGGAATATTTTGTGTAGCGATAGATCTGTGCAATTCCCTTTCTGGTCAGGAATTAGGATGTACATTTTGAGATATGAGGAAAATTAAGATACTGTAATGAAGAAGACAGATTGAAGAAAACCCTGAATATATGCTTGTTTAAATTTTTTCTGTGTAAAGACAGCTCTATGACCTAGTTCTCATTTCAGTATGTTTAATGCAACTTTAAATATATATCTATATATTTATAAGTATCATACAGAATTTTGTTTTATCAATTACATAAGCGTTACTCCATACCAGTTCTCCCTCTTGCTGACAGTAACATTCAGAATGAATGAATTACTGTAGGTAAAGTAAAGGAAAAATGCAACCTCCTCCTCAAGATCACATGCCAAAAATATATCACAGTAAGTTCTTAATGTAGCTGTACAAGGAAGAGTTTGCAAGTTCAAACACATATTAGCAGCCTTTCTCAGTGGGAGATCTAGTCTTAGTTTCAGCAAAGCTGAATTCCTTTAAATATCTCTTTAATTTGTGGTATTATCTGACAGGTTAATGACCAACTTTGCATTTTTTCATTAATTTTTGAACTGTAATGACTAAAATTAAAATGCCTTGTAAAAATCAGTAGCTACATTCCAATATTTCTTCATCTTATCTGTTGGAATTCTGTATGTTAATATCCAGTAATGCAGGTTATCAGTAAGCCTTCATGGAAAGAATACCTGTTGGAAAATTTAGTTGTCTTCATCATCCTGAAAACCAAGGTATCCTTTCCTTTGGGGGTTAATTAATGATGCTCATGTGTAAGAATTCAGAGTGTTTAAACTGCAATTTCCCATGAGAAGAACTGAAGCTTAAAACACCAATTACAATGGAAAGGTGGTAAAACTGGGAATCTAAATGATAGTTTCCTAGACTAGAAAATTGCCTCCGCTCATAGTTTTAGCTAAATATTTACAAAGAATCTGGCATTCACTGTACAGCTCATAAGACAAAGTAAGATTTCACTATTTACATGAAAAGCAATAGTAAGAAACAAAAGAAGTTAACATTTTGTGTAGATAGCAGAAAATGATGTCTCCTCCTCCAAAAGAAGAAACTATGTGAAAGAATGTAAGGGAAGTTACTCCTTCCTTATAACTGCTGATAGTGATGAAGTAGATACCAATTTCTATCTTAAAAGATCTCTTGTAAGTGTCAAAAGGTGTTTATAACAAATCGAGGCAAACAGCACTTTGACTGCTTTTTGGCCTGCTGCACTGTTTCTCATGATTTGCAACAAAACCATATAAGCTTTGAGTATAGAATATAGGGTTTATTTGAATGCGGACTCATAGGAAAGCTGGAGAGTCAAGTAAGACCAAGCCTGTTCACTAGACTTAGTATGCATATGCCAAACTGGAATTATTTTGTATTTCACTATCAATTTTTGTTAATCTTGTTAATTGAATTTTGGATATTACAGAATCACAGAATTGTTAGTGTTGGAAGGGACCTGTGGAGATCTAGTCCAACCCACTGCCAAGGCAGGGTCACCAAGTGCAGGTTGTGCAGGAAGATGTCCACATAGGTTTTGAATATCTCCAGACAGGCAGATTACACCACCTCCCTGGGCAGCCCAATGTTCCAGTGCTCTGTGCCTTCAATGTAAAGAAGTTCTTCCTTGTGTTGAGGTGAACTTCTTGTGTTTTAGTTTATGGCCATTGCTTCTCATTCTGTCACTGGGCACCACTGAAAAGAGTCTGTCACCAACCTCTTGACACCCTCTTATGAGAGATTTAGGTGCATTAATAAGATCCTTTCTCAGGCTTTTCTTCTCCAGACTAAATAGGCCAAGCTCCCTCAGTCTCTCCTCAAAAGAGATGCTCCAGAGCCCTTGTTATCTTTGTGGCCCTCTCCTGGATCCTCTCCAGTAGCTCATTGTCTTTCTTGAACAGTGGAGCCCAGAACTGGACACACCATTCCAGATGTGGCCTCATGAGGGCCGAGTAGAGGGGCAGGATCACCTCCCTCGACCTGTTGGCCATAATGCTCCTGATGCACCCCAGAATGTTTATTTGATTAACTTCAAAGTACAAGTAGTTTTGTCTTCATCCCTACCTGTCCACTAGGAGGTTGAATTTCACTGGTGTTGCAGGGAATCATAGTAAGACTTTGAAGCAAACTGAAGTAAAACATGAATATTTTTCTTTCTGCTTTAAATAAAATGCAATGACAATAGTACATGAAACGCTCTTTGCCCAGTGTGACACTTAAAGGAAAGGACCGTGTTGTTGGCTGTGTTTCTTAGTCTCTTAAGCACACAAAACTAGCCCAGACAGTTTGCTGACCTCAGATGGACCTTTAAGTCTCTGACTTGTCAGACAAGAAGGGCAGCACTCTTAATTGGCATTCAGATCACAGGCAGGCGCTGGGCTCTGCGCATAGCCAAGTACTGCTTTAGGATTTAGACAAAGCCACTCTGGCAAAACATCCCAGTTGTCAGGGTAGCTGGCTGTTTCCTAAAGAACTGTTACATAATGGAGAGACTGAGAAAAGCTTTAGGATGCAAATTTTTTTAAAGTAAAAATTAAAAAAAAGGGGGGAAAAAAGAAAGTGGCGGTAATTTGTGAAAAGAAACATCCCCCCTCTTCTCGGATGATCTCATTCATTGTTTCTTCCTTCTGTTTAACTTCTCAGGGTCATAAATGTAGTTTGCTGTTTAAAACTGTAGTGATGTCACTCCAAAGGTATTTTGTGGAAGTGGGGAAGGGAATTATCTGAAAGTATTTGGGAATCAACACTTAGAGATTTATTAGCCTTACTAGAGGTCAGCTATTTGCATTTCTTCTTTGTGCGTAGTGTAATGTAAACTGGGAATTCAGCTATAGAGTGAATGTTTACATTTGAGACATCCCGTGGAACAGAAGTGAACGTTGTGTTTATTGCTATAGCTGCCTTCTCGAGTGAAATCGTGATCTAAAGTCTCGCTGGTCCCAGGCCAGATTTCCAACCTGCCCCTTGTGCTGATCCCCTACACAGTGCCAGGGTTTGACACTCCCTGGTACTGTTTTTCCCTGCAGCCTCCAGCATGACATCAGCCCTGAACACTGCTCCCAGCACCACTCACAGCCCCTACCCATGCTGGGAACGGGATAGAAGAGGAGGAACTGCTTTGCGCTGCCTCGGGGCTGTGACAGTGAGCACCACAAAGGCGGCCTAAAAAGCATTGCTGTGCTGGGGTTAGAGTGGTGCAAGGGACTCTGATCTCCATCACAATATGCTAGCTCTGCCATGGATGCTTTGCTATAAGCAAATTTTGTTTAGTCTGCCTTAGTTTATTATAATACAGCCCTGTTTAACAAACTGCTTTTGGAAGTGTACTTATTTTAAATATTTGTGTAAGCAGTGCTCTCATAGCTCTTTGCTTATTTGTTAAACAACAAACCAGCTGATTGGAGTACTGTCACCCAATCTGCTGAAGAAGGATTTCGGAGAGTATATATGTTTTTTATAAGCATATGATCTTACTTGTTTTGGGGATTTTTTTCCTGAAAATGTCAAGTGTGGAGGCAGTCAGAGAACACATCTTACAGCACACGTTCTTGTAGGGAGAGTGTATTCTTTCTAGAAGCTTGGTCTGTGAGGAACGATGATGTTAGGTGTTTGAGGGGTACTTACAGAAACACTTAAATGTCTCCAACTTAATTTCTTACCTAGAAACTCAGGACACTAAATTACATTTTCTAACTGGTCTGTAAGCAACACTTTCCCCATTGCAGTTTCCCCAACACTCCCCCAATTATTTGCAAATAATTAAGAGCTGTGAAAGACAATGAAAGATCAGTTTGGGAAGTCTGAACCATTGATAATATCCTTAATGGTATCAGTAATAATGCCCAAAACATGTTGGCAGTTGCCATAACCCAGATCTCCTACAGCTATAAGGCCATGGCAAAGTAGCCTGCCACTGTCCTGTTCTTCTTGTGTTGCAATTTGTTAGGGCCATGCCATGCACAGGGCTGTTCACTGGTCCCAGTTGCCAGGGCTGTATGAGCAGTTACAGCTTTAGCGGTCACCCTTGCCTAGGGTTTGGTGCTCTGGAGTGTTTATTTGATTTGAACACTGCATTGTCCATGCCAGGTTGGTTCTGGCAGCCTTTTAAGTTGTTCCTTTGTTCACTGCTAGCCATTTCTGAAGCTGGGCGGGGGGGGGGGGGGGGG
>VZRZ01007600.1:1174784-1338051 GCA_013398175.1 Climacteris rufus
CGGGGCGGTGGGGGGGGGGGGGTGTGTGCCTGACTGCTTCCATTAGCTCGGCCCCTTGCTCTGTCATCCGGTCTGTAATCTGCAGCTCCTCTGTTGCTTTGCATCTCCTCTCAGAGCAGCCCTAAATGTTTGATTTTTGCCATAGATAGTCATGTAAAAAGCCTGTACAAGCCCTTGCCACAAAAGGGAAGGCAACCTCTTACTTCTGAAAAATTATTTTCCTTTTCTTACCAGCAATTAAAGAAAATCTTACCTCATTAAAACCTTTGGCTGAAGTTTAGCCAACAAAGTGTACAGGCTATGACTGTGGGCTACATTACATCATTTTGGGAATGTTGAACACTGTCAGATTCCTCATGTTTTCTTCAGCATACTGATAAATACCATAATTTCTCTGGCATTGTAAATTAGTTCTCTTTAACAGGAAGACTTCAAAATAATATGAGAAGTATATGCAAGGGCTGTGTAGGTGTCAGATGTTGGCTCGTCCTAGTCACCTTTTCATTCTTGTTGGATGGTAGCTAACAAATTACTCATAGAATCCTGAAAGGGAAGGGCTGACTGTCCCCTTCAGATTTCACCTTGTTTGCTTGCCTGAGCTTTTGGAAGGAGCAAGTTGTCCTATCCTAAAGTTCCTCAGCCTTCCTGAGGAAACCCAGCAGTCAAATCTGACCTTCTCAGATCTAATGCATGTGCAACCACTACATAGTGTTCTGCAGGAAGAATATAATCTTATAACAGTAGTCTGGTATGAAACTTGGGAACATTAGCTAAGAACTTCAGCTTGACACAAAAATTTCTGCCCTTTTCATCTGCCCAACTCTGTTTCTAAGAAGATCTCAGTTTTCATCAGAATATATGCAAAAAAAAAAAAAAGAAAAATCTGGATGCAGCATTCATGGAAAAGGTTTTTTTTAGAGGAGTATGTAACGAAATACAGTAAATCAGAGAAAGCTGTAATACTATAAGGCGCAGAATGATCTGTTTAAATAGTTTCTTTCCTCTCTGGAATCCATGGCAGGCTATTATTTTAATTTTTTTTCTTTGACCGATGCACTTAAGATTTGCAATTTCAAACCATTTATTTAGAATGCTATCATGTCAGTCTCATATGCATGCTTAAATTTATGTCCTGTATGAAAGTAAATGTAAACAAAAGCATGGATTTTTCAGGATGCTGATTGTTTGTAAACCTTTAATACTTTTAACAAATAAAGTACTTTTCTTTGCGGATGCTGATAGTGACTTCTCTTATATACTCTTCTTTTACTCTGTCTCATAACTTCTACTTGAAACGTAGAACACTACGTACTTGTGTATGTAAATGGGATACCAGACTTTAGCCTCCTCCTTATGTCAGGATTCAATACGCTATTTCTCCTAATTAGTTGCCTTTGAGTCTCACAAAGAGTCTTAAATAAACAAACAGAAAGCGGATGTGTCTGCATTTGACTTTGCGTGGTGATATGAATGAGGAGTAAACACCCTTATAGTTGTATTTCCTATTTAGCATATAGCCGAGTTACTTGACAATAAAATAACTGAACCATATTTGTGTATCTGCTTGGAATTGTTCGAGCATTTCACAGCTGTTCATTCCTGCTTTCCAACCTCTTTACGTGGCAACAGTAGAAGTTACTCTTCCCATCAGAAATTCTGTAACAAATTGCTACCTCTTCATAATTTACTACAAAACCAGAAGGCCTAGTTTAAACTATTCAACATATCAGCTCACGTGCTGAGATGAGAGATTATGATACACTGAGATTGCTAGCCTAATGTCTGTCTCTCCCTAGAAGGGGAGAAAAAGACCTGCTATCTGTGACCTTTGCATGTGCATATCAGCTACATCTTCTGGTGTAGCAGCAGTGTTCATCTAAGTGGACAGTGGAAATTAAACTGACAAAAAAAAATTACCCTTTACCAGAAAGAAGTCTAGCTCCTTTGACTTTACTGCAGATTGGATGAATGATGGTGCTGATGCCATGCAGTGTTTGCATTTTTTCAGTGGCAGGGTGCTACCATATTGTGAAATTTGATTTTGAATTATTATGCAATGAGAGCTAGGAACACAAATGACAAAGATGACCAACAAAAGACAATGTGTTCTAACTTAGAGCTGTTAGTGTACATGAAAAGCTAAAGGTAACTCTGAATCTTGTGTTTCTTCTTGAATATACAAACTGTAGATGCAGTCATCCAAACAAATTGTCCATGTCATTGTGGGGATTGCTTGTACAAAGGAAATTGTTGGGTTCACTATGTACATCTTTGCCATAAGAGCTAATAGTGTAACTGAGTGTAACTATTGATTTGCTATCCTGTATTTGGGCTTCACAAAAGATAGTGTTTCTGGAAGAAGCCCAAAAATTAACTTTGCCTGGAATTTTCTAGACAATGCCCCCTGCATTTTGGGGGGAGATTTTGTAACATTACACCTTTTAACTAAAATTTTTAGTCATTCTTTTGGCCTCTTAGGGAATAATTTCTATGAATATAGTGTGTATTCCTTGGCTGTCCCAACACAGCTGAAGAATTTGTATTGTTTCCAGCTGAGCAGAAGTTGGTGGGAAGAAAGCCGTGGTGGTTAAAAGTGTATAGAGCACTCTTAATCACCCAGTGTGGATGTCAGAGAATCCAGAAATCCGTTACACATAGAAGAAGTATTAGAAGGACCTCAGGTACGTTTTTATATTGTTGGAGGATGTCAAATCAACCTGTCAACTGTAGTCTCTCTCCAGGTCTTGGAAAGGTGCTCATCATAGATTTTCCTGCCTCTTTCACCAAAAGTAAAGGAGCTTCTTTCTTTCTGTTGCCTGTCATTCTTTTAGTACCATGTATTTATTGTCTGTAGCCCTTCCTCCCAGTAATGTTCTTACTCCCTGAGAAGTCCCAGTCTTTGCTTGTTAAGCCTTTCATTTGTGGGCAAAAAAAGTCTCTCAGCAGGTGCTGAATATGAAATTATTCAGTTCAGTGGGTAAAATCTGGCAAATCATAAGGTAGGAGAGTTGGATTTTAACTATCTGTAGGTGGCACTGCCAGGCTTATGAAATTAGCACATTAGGGTATGACTTTGGAGAGAGTCACTAGATTTGTTCATTGTTTGTGTTGAACTCACCTATAGAAATGCATCACTGTGGTGAAGCATTCAGAACTGCTGCAAACTAAGCTGTGTAGATGCCATGAAAAGCTGACATAGGCTAGAAAGATGCTTGAATACATAATTTTAATAAGATTAAAAAAAGAGGTAGAGGTGTTTTGTAAGTATTTAGTATTCATTAAACAAAAGGAAGCATTACTCTGACCAAGTAATTTTTAAAGACTTACTTGGAGCATTTTAGAATGAGTAGCTGTCTACAAGCAAGACTTTTCACCTCCCATTGTCTGATAGGACTGGAAGTAAAATTCTTGTTATTAAAAATAAATCTTGTGTGTTCCTAGGGGCATTTCTGTAAAAAAGGGAAATCCTGAACAGTGAAGGTTTACTATTTTTATGGTGCTATTTTGGCAATTGTCCTTGCTTTCCTATTCGTGATGAGTGTTAGATGAGTGACTTGACAATTTTAGGGCTGTTAAGTTATTAAATGCCAACATAATCTTTTTAACTAGTGGCACTTAAATGCTAAGTATGAACTTAACATAGGGGTTGCTGAACTGAGAGGATAGTAAACTTCAAGCAGGAGGCTAAAACCTTAGCTTCACTTGGGTTTACAGATTGCAACCAACACGATACTGAACAGGTATAGGAAAAAAGCCCCACCAAAGTGTAGCAAAACAGCTAATTATAGTAATTGCAGCTGGTTTCAAAGTACTTCTAACAGTTTGTGCATAATGCTTACTTGAAAGCATCAAATGGGCGCTAGTTGTGAAATAGAACACCTGTTTGTTGTTGAGCATGTGTTTATGCAGATGATTTTTGTTGTCAAAGCACCTTGATGTAGAGTAGTCCTGTTTACATTTACATTCTCCCCAAAGGATTAACAGTGTTCTCTCAATAAATTTACAGTCTATTCTCCTCTCAAAGGCTGCTGTTTGGAGGGTGGTGTGAACGAGGCAACAAGTGCTTGCTAATCACTTGAATATACATAATTAGCGACAGTCTGGTGCACTGGAGTCTTTGTACAGCCACAGCAATACTGATTGGCAGCAACAGATAACAATAGTCGTGGCAAGGTGGTATTTGTTGAATATTTGAAGGTGTTTTTCTTTTATATTTGCAGTAGGCATTTTGAGTTAATTGCACCATTATTCTGGAACACTCTTACTATGTTATTTTAATGTCAGAGTTAAAGATCAGTCATGTGGCCTGTTGTACACAAAGGAATAAGACATTTAGTAAATCCTTTACTTCTTTTGAGACTAAGGTGGATTATTTTTTTCTTCCTTCATAATTTTATGAGACTAAGATGGATTCCACTTTGTTTCCTTCCTAATTTTATATAACCCAAAGCCAACTGGAAAGTATGACTAAAAATTTGGGAGATGAATATATGTGATGATACTTGTGTATTCAGCAGTAATCAGTTTTACAAATGGCTTTCTGACAGGTTCAGTACTTTAGAAAGCAAACACAAAATCATTGATAATAAAATTTACAGGTGTCATAGACAGTAAATAACAAATAACACTGGGAAAATGGTTTTGATTCCTTTTCATGTTTGTTATGTTCAAAAAAATGTGTTTTAATATGGCAAATTGCTCAACATCAAGTTAACTAAAGGGAGAATATTAGAATAAGTAGACTATGAAGATCTAGAAAATCAGACGAGTCACTGTGGGTTTGGCAAGGCTAATTTGTATCAAACTAATCAAATTTCTTCTTATTGACAACGTAGCAGTCTTTGTGTGTAGGTTAGAGGCTTTGGATGTTGTATCTTGGATTTATTCAGGCTTCTGTATTCTGTGAATAACATTTTCATAAGGAGAAAAGGATACATACACTAGATGAAACAAATGATGCTTGTTTCTAAGAGCAAAACTGTTAGAAGACTGTGCTGAATAATTATTAGAGGTTCCATATCAAATTAGAAGTAAATATGAAGTAGAATTTTGTTAGGCTGTTTCCTGACTTCTGCCTAGGCAGTACTTTCATTGATGTGGTGAGTAATGGCAAAGAGAATGGTTATTAATATTTTGAGATGTCTCCAAAATGAAAAGGACTGCAGGTGTGCTGGAGGATGGGATTAGAATTCAGAATGGTATTGCATATGTAGCGATGTGGTTTGTGTGAGAAGCTGGAAGCTGTTCAGGGAGAGCAAGTTTAACATGAACTCTAGAATGATCTACTTCAGAAAGAAATTAATGAAGAATGAGTGGCTAGGTAAGAAGCTCCTCAGAAGAAGTTCCAGTAGGTACCATGGATCACAAACTGGACATTAGTTATATCTTGCTGTTGTGAAGAAGGCAAACGCATGCATAAGAACCTGTAAGATACATCTTTCTGCTCCATTGAGCACTTAAGGTCTTAGCTGGACAAGTGCATCTTTTTCTGGGTGTTGCAGTTCAAGATTATAAAGACTATTATACAGAGATCAGCAGTGAGAGAGATCAATGATTTAGGGACCATGAGTGTGTGTTGAATGAATTGCAATTCCTGGGGCTAAGTAAGAAAATGATGTGTTCCTCATGTACACAGCAGAGAGAAGAAATTGTGGTTTTAAATTGTTGCAATACACTTTGACTAACAAACCAGGAAATATTTTTAAGTAAGCATACCATAAGAAATAGCCTATTGATTCGTACCTGTGGGCCATTTAGGTCAGTATTCTGTCTGCTGCAGTGGCAGAGGCTGTGCTGTTTAGGGAGACCTTGCAAGGTCGGCTGTTTTCTTGCCTCTCATTCCCCTTGCACTTTCCCAGTGTCCAGAACCATTACATTAATAATATTAGATGGTATATCTATGGATGTATTTCACCAAGGGTCCTAACTAATGCATTGTGGTATTGGGTGAACAGCAGTTCTGAACTTACCTCATGCCTTCAGGATTTTGTGAACTTCAACCTTCTCCTCTCCCAAACACAGAGCTCCCATATTTTCATCCTGTCTTAGAAAAGGTGGCTGTTCCAACGCCTGGATCATTTTGGTTTCCTTTCTCTGTGTTTTCTCATAATTCCACTACATTCTTCCTGAGACGTGCAGACGAGACTGTACAGGGTAATGAAGATGTGGGCACAACAGTGTTTTCTGTATCAGCAAAATGACATCCTTTCTCTTGTTCTCAGTATCCTTTCTGACATGCCCAATAGTTTGTCAGGTTTTTTTGGCTGTTGCTGTACATGAACTTATGATTTCATAGAGCTGTCAGTGAAGAATCCAGGACTCAACTAAAGTAGAATTTATGATTCTAAAGTAAACATTGTGAGGCATAATTTGTATTATTTTTTCTAGGTACATTACCTCACGTTTATGTACTCAATGTTCATTTTTCATCTTTGCCCACTCAGTTTTCTGAGATCAGATGCTTCTGTTATCCTGTGCCATAGATGTGGCATTTGACTATCAGCTACATCAGTGTAATGTCATCTGTAAGCTGTAAGTTGTCATGGATCACACCACTGTCCAGGTCATTGAGGAAGATGTCATATAAAAATGATACCGGTCTTGATTGCTGAGGGATCTCCTGACTCTCTCTTTCTTATGCTGACATATTTTATCAACTTTCATTTTCCTCCTTATTTAGGCCCCTTTTCATGCTTAATACCAATATTTTCCCTATCATCACCTTTTAACTTTTCCATTAAGACATTCAAGTGGATCTTGGCAGGCAGGGCGAGGGGTAGGAAGAACGACTTTATTTTCTTTCTTAATTGGGGCAGCCATTTTTTTTCTGGTCTCAGTATTTTCATTAGTATTCTGCCTGTTGGTAGGGTCTTTTGAGCTGGTCCTCAAAATTTTTTCCTGTGTTGTTCTGTTAATGATGAATATTTGCATATCAGATATAATTGGGCAGCTTTGTTCCACTCCAGTGCTCAACCTACTACTTCACCTACTGGTGAAGCTGGGAGAGGAAGAAATCTTCAACTCGAAAAGTAATATTATTTTAAATACAATTTAATAATAGCTAAAAGTAATAACAAAGTATTTTCCATCCTCTTTGCAGATTCAGGGGGATCTCTGGACTTCTTTGGAAGAGTCCAAAAAGGGTTACTGAGAAAAAACTAGCCAACTTGTCCAGGGTGTAAGACACAGCACTTCTTTTGGTATTTAGGACATTACGTTTCTGCTGGAAAATGTTAGAGTTCCATGAACTGAAAAAATTTGTAACCTATTGAGTTAAATAAAATGTTTGGGTTCTTAAATGCTTGTAATTCTTGGTAGTTCCTAGTCAAGTAATACAGAAAATGGTTTCCTTGAAGCTTTTCAAGATGCATAGTAAGAATACAGAGAAGTAAATTAGCATAGAGAATGGGAATCATGGTTCCATTTCAGTTTCTCTTTTAATATTTAATATTTAAATGAATATTTACATCCCAAAGAGAAGAAAATAGAAAAGAAAAATTATAATGTTTTCAGCACTGGAGAGAATGCCTTTAGAACATGAGATTCTAAAAGCCTGTGTGGTTATTGAGGAATATGGGATTGCCTTGCCATGAGAAAGAACCTTGATGGGGAAACGTAAAACACTCTTTAATGTAACAGCTTAAAGAGTGGTGGAGCTCTGTGACTGAAGGTTGAATCCAGATATATTCAGAACCAAAATGGGGATGATTGAGAGAAAGATTGAAAAGTAGTAGGGAGAACATTTTGATACCCTCAAGACAGAGGAGCATTTTGGAAGATAAGCATTTAAAAAAATCAAATAGATTTTTTGCCATTACCTACATAATGGGAGAAAAATTCTGTGACCTATTTTCTTGAAGAGTTCATACTGAACTAATGAGGTATTCCTGTTCGTCTTAAAATATATGATGCCATGAATAAAAATCATAAAATGCCATACACAGATTTGCACGTGCAATACTCAGATTAGCAATGAAATGTAAATTTGGTGAGAATTTGTCCAAGGCTTGCCCAGAGTGTTATTCAAATGAAACAGTAAAAATCCAGTTGCTCTTTGCTGAAGTCCCCCTGACATGCTGTTTGAGAAACACTGCATCAATATTAAAAGATAAAATTACTGTAGTTCTTGGTGTTTTTCATAGTCTCTCTTAGCTGGGTACTGCTTTTACCACCAGTTCTGCACTTTCCTACTCAGTATCATGGAAAGTTAGAGCTATCTTACTGAATGTGGAATGACTGCATACCTCCTTTGCTTTGTATTTTTGTTTTCTCATTGTATTAAGTTAAGCTCATTAGGTCCTTACATTTTTCTAAGTGAAGGTACTGATTCATGGTAATGAAGTAATTTTTTAATATTGTTTTGACACACTAAGTAAATGGAGTTCTTCAAAGTCACTGTAAAGGCACTTTCTCTAGTGTGTTTGGTGTTCTTGGGGTCAGAATACAAATCTGTTTTTTTTGGTGGCACAATGTAAAGAGGTGGGGAGCTAAAGGTAGCGTGTTAAGTGAAGGCAGGAGTGTTACTATTTTTGCATGCAAGGAGCAGACTTGCATAAAAGATGAAACCGGGCAGCACGACCATCCTTTTACAAACTGAGGGGCAACAAGAAGCTCTGTGTGTCTGCTTCAGTGCTTGTACAATCAACAATAGATACACATATAGCCCTCCCACTTGTTACTCCTATAACCAGGTCCTTCAGGCAGATGTCCACCCATTGTGTCATGGAGAGAAGGAAGTTTTGAAAACAGTATCTAAAGGATGTTTTCATTTTTAATCAGATCAAATGGTATGCTGTTAATGAAGGAGGAGGTTCAGATAGACCCTGCCTGGAGCATAGACCCCTTGATACCTTGTGATAATTTAGCAAGAATATGATTTGCCAGCTATGGGGTCAGTTATCTGAGCTTGCAGGAAACTATCCTATTTCTGCCTTTCTCCACCCCCTATTTTTTTAACCTACTGGGTTAGTGGCCTGCGCAAGTCACAAATCAAACAAAGAAGACCACTGGGCAGCAGGACAGGGAGGAGGAGTAGGAGGAGGAAGAGTTTCACCTTAGACAAATCAGTTGAGGTGTTGTCACAGGGGGGAGCAGAAGGCTCAGACAAACTTAGAGAAGCCCTTTCTTGGAGTTCGAGCTGCAGTCAGAACTCCTTTGTGTTTTTAAACTCCTTCACAGAAAGGAGTTTAAATGAAGGTAACTCCTTCCTTAGCCTCAGATATTGTCAACAGTTTAAATTTAAGGAATTGTAGAGGTGTGATTAAACTACTTTATCCCACAGGTTTTAATGATGGCAAATGAGATATATTTATAAAAGATGAGTTATTTATTATGACAAATGAATAGACAGAAGATCTTAATCACAATTACTTGCTACACAGTATAAAAGCTAAAAAATACTAGTCGACTATAGTATGACATAAATGGTATAGTGCACTATATTAAAACAATGTTATTAAAGCAATTATATAAAAGCTAGCAAAACAAACATTAAGTAGAGGTTTTGATGTGTCTCACCATGCTCCAGTCATGAGTACTTCTTTCTCTTTCTGTCTGTCCCTGGGAAGTAACTGTAGAGAGGCATGCCAAACTCCATGGGAGAAACTCCACACACTTCAAGAAAAGGATATGGAAGAATCTAACTTGTATGAAAGTAGACTGGACTTTCATAGCATAAAGAAGTTGGGTGCCAGTCATATGCCTCCAGGTCAGTTTAGCAGCTTATCTAAGTCTTACTTCAAAGGGACAGGTGTGTGTTTGAAGCTGGTAAACCAGGCTGGCCTTTTAGCATATTCAACACCAAAAAATACCACGATGGTGCCACCAGAAGCTCACCACAGAGAGTTTGCTTTGCTTTGTCTTCTGACTAGGTTCCAGCCAAGCAGGAAAGTTTTATCAGGGCAAATTCGGCTACAGGTAGAGTAAAAAATTTCACCTGGAATACTGCGAGGGATTTGTAGGAATGAGAGGAGCCTGATAAAACAGGTTTGTTTCAGGAAAATGAGAATCTTGTAGAGGGCTAGTGTTTTTCTGTAGTGTACTGATCATTGGACCCTTGACGTCACCTTCTTCAGCCCCTTACGGAGATGATAAGTACATGAGAGAATGACCAGATCTCTGGGAAACATTCCTCCCCTTAATCATGGATTGCCTGAAGAGAGGTTGCCGTCTGTAAATGAATAATCATATCACTAACTTTCAGTCATTCCCTATCAAAGTGTTATCTGCTGTTACAAGATCAAGCTGTCACTGAAGACTCTATAGTCTTATAAGACTAAATCTGCCTAATAAACCTAAACTGAATAGTCGAGATATAAAATTTAACTGAATTAAACTGTAGACGTCCAGAAGAAAAGCTTTTGTTGAAACAGTTTCAGCTGTGCTGCTCGTGCTTGGTGTCCTTGTGTGCACACTTAGTAAACAGAAATATGGAAGACTCTTAGAGGAGATGAAAAATTTGTGTAGCTTCTCCCTGATGTGGAACTCGTATTCCCTGGTGAACGTCAGCATGAAAAAATGCATCAGCATCGTAACGGGCACTCATCTGCAGCACGACCCCCAGAAGACAAAGCAGCGTTTTACCTCTCGGGATTAACGAACATGTGGCAGCTTTAGTAGTGCTGTTTGGTAGTCAGGTGATAGACTGGCCATATGTCCTTATACCTCATTCTGGCATGAGGTTCTCCCCCCCCCCCACGCTTTGAAATTTGAAATAAAAGCATAGCTTTATTCCGTTGTCATTTGTTCGAGTTTGTATGTCACAGACATGAAAATTAAAAGATCTTTTAAGAAGTTCTGTACCCAAGTTTCTCTCACTCTAAGTTTTTATTGGAAAGCCTTCTTTCTTTGTTTGGTTATCCTTACTGGGGACATACAGAAGTTATTATAGAATGTAGATGACTTGCGTCATAAGAAGCTTAAGTGTCTAGTTAGGCTCCAAATAGGAATATGAATGTTTAGGAGTTTTTTGGGTACCTACACAGCTCAGATCCCTTGCCACAGTACAGCTTGGTCCTTTTGACAGGGCCATGTTCCTGAATTGCATGGGGGAAAAAAGAGAGAAGGATGAGGTTTTTTTCAGACAATTAAAACTTGCATTCAAGTGATTAAGAGTCCTCATCTCTGTCTGTATGAATTGGACCAGCAACATGAGGATTTCTTGGCATAAGAAAAATAATTGTTTAATAGTGTTTTGCCATGGGGAGAAATGGAAGACGTTACTGGCTTCCAAGTATCATGAAGTTAAAAGATGTAATTTAAAAATAACTGCAATCCAAGTATCATGAAGTTAAAAGATGTAATTTAAAAATAACTGCAAGCTTGGAGAAATTGTGTGTTCTGTCTTGTAGTACTTTATCACTGGCATTTTAGTACTCTGAGGAGATAATTTGTAGTTCATTTTAAGCAAATTAGAAAATATGAATGTTACATCAGTTTAATGAAAACATCATTATTAAAGGCTGAAGGAAGCACAAACTATGGATTTCCCCTCACTTTTACACGGGTTTTCTATATCCATTACAGATCAGATCCCTGTATTTCAGTTATTTAGATTTGACCTAATATGTTGTTTTTAAAGAGTGTTTCTGCCATGATTCTCTAATTAGTAAAAATAAAAGCAAATCACACAACAACTACTAATAAATGCTTTGATTAAAATGGACATTTCTGAACCTTCTACAGACAATACCTGCTCAGATGTGACAGCATTTGTGACATCACCAGTACAGACTTTCACAAGGATTTTGAAGTCAGTGTTGTAAGTTTCCATTTTGTTTTTGTTAATTAGAGAATTGTGCTGTTTATTTTCTAGAGGAAAAAAGGTCCACTAAAAGCGTATCAAATTTGTTTACTTAATTCAATAGAAATGCAAATATATTTTTTTGAAAATTACAGTTCCTTATTGGTCCCTATTATTTTGGTGTCACAAATGTTAAATATTTGGTGCCAGTTAATTATTGTATATATAATCAGAATTTCAGAAAGGCCAGATGTAGGAGGAGATTATCATTGTTTTCTCATGTATAAAATTTCACTTCTGCATTGAATAAACTAATTGCAGAGTTTGCTGAGATCTATTTAAGGTCATCCTATAAGTTACTAAGCTGTTTTGGAGGCTAAGTCATTAAGCACTTTTCAATAGTTCAGATTAGGAAGAAATTGTATGCTAATAGCAGAGAAATCACAAGATATGTGTCTGTTAGTGAAAAAATAGTAACAAACCTCATCCTGAGCTTGGCTAGATAAATTTATGTGTCTTATCCAGGTCAGTCATCTTTCTGTTCCATCTTGTGGCTGGAATTTGGGGGTCATATTTTATAGCTGTGTTTTAAAAGTTTCTAAAATGACTGAAAATGATGCAAAAAATTTGTGCTATTAAAATGGTAGGGTTGAGAATTTTGCATATTTGCTTATCAGTGAAGCTTGCTTTTAATTAAGAGGACTGCAAAAACTTGAAGCAAAAGACTTTTTAACACCTCATTTGCCTGAATTGCAATTGCAATTTTAATATAAAATAATGCAAGATAAAATTATATAAATATGTATATTAAAATGGAACTGTATTATAGTCCTTATGTGGGGATTATTAGCTGTGTTATTAATTCTAAGACAGTGAGAGCGTTTAGAAATATGTAGAATTCTGAGGTTATAAAAGAGCTGGGTTTGTATTTTTTTAGCTTGTATTACTTTAAGTGTAGTCTGCAAATTTAAGAAAATACTTTACTGACCAAATTGTTCTTATCTTCTTAATACTGCCTCGTATAGGACATTTCACAGCTAACTCAAAATTTCAATTTATGTTGGGATCTCTTAAGTTGCTAAGATTTTGTAATATTACTAAATTGTAATAACTGTTTCACAAGTACATGTACAAGTATTGTATTTCTAGCTTTTCAATTTGTGCATTTTAAGTGATTTTTCAATTATTTGTTGGCGTACCGAGATTTGTACATATTCCTTATAGTTTACATATTTTTAATCTATAATTTTTGTGTATGACAAATGACAGGCTATTCTGACAAATATGTCAGGGTACAATTTGATTGTATAGAACGTGCAATTGTTTTAGGGAAATTCTTGGTTTAATAGTTTGTCAGAATCTTCGTGGCATCATTGCTTACAGATGCAGTTAATCTTAGAAACTTGAATCACTTGAACCTGATTTTCTAGCTTGACAGGAAAACAAGAATTGCACTCACAAGGTGGAGCAGCAGTCTGATTAATTAGTAGTTAATCTTGCATAAGTTCATGCTGATACCCCTTCTCCCTTGTAGCTTTCTTGCTCTCAGCCAATTACTCCCCATCTTTCCTTTGTGCTAATACTAGCTGTACAGTGACCTGAAATTGTTGTGATTGGGTCAAAACCTTTTTTCTTGGGGTGTGCTTTTTGTAGATCTGTCTCAGCTGGGTGGGTGCCAACGCTGAAGTGGTAGAGTAGGACATGGAGTATGCTGCATGACTCCTTCACAGCTGTTCCTCACCTTCCCAAATGGACAGCCCTGGTATTATTATTATTATTATTACTATTATTATTGTATTTAAGGTGGACCAAAGTGGCCCAGACTGGGACTTGCATTCACCAATACTTCCTTGCTAGTACCAGATTTGTGCTAGGACAAAAAGATGAATAGCAATTATAGGAAGAACATGCCTATGTTGAATGTTTACTCCAATTCCCTGAATGTGAGATTTTTATTTTTAAGAAAAATTGCTCAAACAAGTTTGGAAATGTGTCACAGCATTCAGGGAGAGGTTGGCTTTTTCTAAAGGTGCTGGCAGGTTTGGGTCCTGAATGGATGGGAGAATGGCTGCATTGCCATGGTGCAAACCACTAGTTTCATACTGAATCTACAGCATCCTGCTAGAACTGTGGATGGAGTATGTTTGAAAGTCTTTTCCTGAACTATTCTGAAAATGTGTTCCTGTGAAATGACTGATACTCTGCTCTTGGCCATTTGTGTTGTTAAACCCTTTTGTCGTAGTCCTTCTTTTAAAAGTGGAGCCTAATCCAGTCTTTCTCTCCTCACACTGCTTCTCTCTAACTGATTATTTTTGTGTGTGTGTGTTTTGTCTCTGGAGCTCTTCTGTTGTCTTGTAATTTTTTAAAAATATACTTATTGAAACTATAATTTATTTGTTTACCTTGGAATAATATTTACAGTGTTTGAAAAATTCTGTAACTTTACAAATGAGAATGTTTTGATTTCTTCTCAGTACTGCATACTTAAACAAGGGTTATAGTAATTATTCTTTAGTGGTTAATTTAAAACTAAACATTGTATGACATTTCAGGTTATTCCTGTAACTGTTTATTAATTCAAGTAATTCTTCCCTGTATTCTGTCTGGTGTTTCTCAGCTCACTCGCATTGCTTTGCCACCCTGAAATTCTTCACATTCTTAATAAACCTGAATAGTTTTACTGTCTTGCAGTATATGCAGTGGTAACCCTAGATCAATGTTGTATATATTAACTAAAAGTGTTCCTAACAGAGAACTGTAGAGCTTCATGGATTGAAAGTTGAAAATTTGACTATGTAATGCTATTTTGATCTCCTCCTTTAAGCCAATTTCCTTTCTCTGAAAAAGCCACAAGGCTTTTTTCATTCACACAATTAGTTTCTTTAAACTTATTAAAGGCTTTTATAAAATTTGAAATAAATAGTGTCAGTCTTCATCCATTTTATTTTCTTGACATTCTTAAAGATAGCCCATTGATGGGCATGATTTTTCCACTCAAAAGCAGTGAGTTTGCCTTGTTTATCTTATGTTGGTTTATGTATTGAAGTCTGTGATTAAAAACAGAATTTTACACGGTTTTCTTTGATTGCCATCCAGCCAACTGACTTGAAATTTTCGAGGGTTTTTTTTAAACTTTGTTTTGTTTTTTTTTACCCCTTGGGGGTGAGGGGTGTAATTCTCCATTTAGAATCCTTCAGTTGAACTGCTATCAGTGAAGGACGTCTGTTTTCTGCCTGTAGTTTTCACCTTGCTTGCAATTTCGTAGTAACTGTGGGTGTATTCTGCCTAGTTCTGGGATTCTTTAGTACTTAACACTCAGGTCCAATACCTCCTTTTTGCTCTAGAGTGATTTTTCTGTTACCTGAAGTAGATGCTGTTGTTGTCTTCTGAGGTAAAAACCAATAGAAAGAAATCATTCTGGTTCTTTGCAGGTATATTGTGCTCAGCTGCAGACTTCGTTTTGAGTCTGGTTAATTTTTCACCAAATTTTCATCTTTGAATCTATTTGAGTTTTTTATTTCCCTTGCTTGGAAGTTTACTACATCTTATTTTCTGAAAGCAATACTTCTAAGATTTGTTAATATTCCCATTTAACTATAGTGTTTCTTTTATGTAAAGAAACCTACATTTTAATTGCTCCACTCAACTGGTTCCTTGTCCTGTGTGATTCCATGATGATTTGGTTGTATGAACAAGGTAAAAAGCTGTGGAAGTATGTGGTAAAGACCAGGCAGATCCTGAGGGTTGGATGGTATATTTTCCAAATTTTGCAGGTCCTTATGAATTAAGCGTTTGGTCTGTTAACAAAAACATTGCAAAGGATGATTCCAGGAAGAAAATGGGGGTGGAGGGGTGGAGATGAGGGAGTAGATTTTAAGTCTTTGTCTCCCTCCCGTGCCCCATGTTGAAGTTCAGCTTCACCTTTAATTTATGGAGTAATTTCTTTCCCAAGTATTGTGGAACTGAAATATTTTGTGGTTATTCTTAAACGGTTCTTGAATTAATTCCTCTATACTGCATGGATGAAAAGAAAGAACTTCCTGCTCACGTGTTTTAGAGCCAGCAGTATCAAGAAGTATTAGTGTTAATGAATTATTTCTCTGAACTTTATTATGTGTGATATTTAGCAAGTTTGAGAGAAAGAAAAAAATCCTTGAAGTGGACACTATTTAAATTTGGGGGCATGGGATTTTCTGCGATTAATTGGATAGCTATGGTAGGCCAATATATTAAGCTCAGGCAGTTTTGCTGCTAATTACACACAACTTCTCTGGAGTATCGGATATTCAGATCCATTTTATGAATATGGTAGGGAGAATAACAACTGTAAAACAAAGCACTGTGCATGTAAGTGACTGTTAGCGTGTATTTCAGAAGGGATAAATGCTCACCATATGGTACAATTACTGTGTCCAAGTTTTCAAATTAGCTTCTCTCATCCTCCTTATTACTGTCTTTAAAAAGAGAGGAAAAAAACCCAACATGATTTATCTACTCTGCAGCAGAACTCTTGACGCAAAACAGCAGCCCAGTTCTGTCCAGTTTTTTTTTCCTAGCATAATAGAGGCTGTCGGACTTTTTTATACTAATTACTGTGTGAGCCTCAGATGAACCCCCTTCAATTCACAGGGCTTTGTTAAGGGAGGAGCTGTCAATGTGTCTGCCCGTTTGCAGCTGTGCTGTGGCTTTAGCTTGCTTAACATTATGCTGCTTTTTAGACTTGACAGAAGGGATTTTTTTTTCCTTTTTTTTTTTTTTTTATTAAGGCAAAGCAGCCTTGTAGCGAAATGGTTTAAGCAGCTGCATTGTGGGGAAGCACAAAGAAGTTATTATTGTGTCTGTTTAGGGGGGTCGGATGGAGGGGGGGAGATATTCGGCTGCTGTTGATGCCGATTGTTGACTTGCCATCTGCCAGATAGGGAGAAGAAAAAAATGACAGCTCCAGCAGGGTGTTCAAGAGGTTGTTTGGAGAGACGCATAAACATGTGCAGATGTCGAACTGAATAATGGCAAGAACTTGAGACGGTTTATGATGCTGCTGTTGTGTGTGCATATACAGAATGAATGTATGTGGAGATTTGGTTAGGAGGAGGGTACATATTAATTATCATTGTCCCCCACCGCCTCCTTTACTTCTGTTAATTAGTTCAGGAGTTTAATATCTTCCCTCCTTCCGTTGTTTATTCCTAAAAAGAGCCTTTTCTTTTAGGGAAGAAAACTTTTGGTTTCTCCGTGTGGTGAGTTTGAAAAAAACCCCAAAACAACAACTTAAGAAATTTGGTACTTGTGGAAGTAGGGAGAGTAATGCAGTAATTTCAGTCTCAGACATTTGGGGGACAGGTGCTTTATAAGTTCTTACATAGCTTTGTCTCTCTGCCACAAGACTGGTACATTGCATACCCCTACTTCTCCATCCTCAGCTTTTCTTATGCAGAAAGTGTCAATTGGTGATTGTCTAGTATTATAGAGTGTGCTAGGGGTTAGAATGAGATTAGCAACTAATTTTCTCTTGCGCTTGATCTTATTTTCAGTTCTTTCTCTGAAGGCAAGGAGCTGGTCAGGCATAACTTATATTTTCCTGTTTGACAGTTGCACATAAAATAAATCTGGATCGCTCTGTAGGAATATAGTTTTCTTTCTTTCACTAAAATCCTTTTTTATTTCTTGTTCAGTGATTATGGTGTGTTTCCAGGATACTGTGAAAGAAATGTGAGAAAGGATACAAGCATGGAGGGAAATTAAGTTAGCCCAGAAAGGATGAATGAAAGCATTATTATACAGGTGAACTCTTCCTTTAAAGATAAAAATGGAAACTTTAAAATAATGATTTTTCTTCTCTAGTGTTACGTGACATTCAACATTCAGATATCTGTATTGAATTGAAAAATGGAAGATGAAATAGTGGTTGAGGCACACTGTAGTTGTGGATTGCAGACATGTCTTCCAGTTATCAGTACATATCAGGGTATTTTGGTCAGTCACTGCATGACTTAAATATTATTGGAATGAACCTAACCAGCGCTTCCTTCCAAGCCCTTAACAAAAGTGAAGGAACCCCTTTTTATTGTGTCTTCCATCTTAAGTCTAATAAGCATCTGTAGGTCATTGATAACAATAACTACTGGTGGGAGCATTTGATGTACCCTTCTGTCGTATGTAGCAGACTGGGAGATGTCAGTTTTGGATTATGTCAGTTTTAACTGAAAATTCAGGTGTGGCTGCCTCCTGCCCAAGTACTGATTTCTGCATCTGAGCCTAGATAGAGGTCACCAGCACTGCAAATGGATATTTGCTTTTTGCCTGTTAGTTGGGTTCTTTTTCACAGAGTTGTGGTGTTTTATGTGTTCCGTCATTGCTGGTGTGAAGCTCGGTGACTCTGGATAGTGCTGCATGGCTGCATATCATGAAGCATTTCATGCAACACAAGAGATCTCCTGATGTGTACAGCAGTAATGGGCTGTTCCAGCTCCAGCACTTGAGGAATGCTTTGGCTTATCTCAGACTGATTCTTTGCAAATGATGCAGGCTAAGCCACACAGCAAAAAGGTTGACTTCAGTGATGTGTTTGAAGAAGAAATGTAGATAAATGGTGTTGGCACTGGCTTTTTGGCACCTGGCAAGGTCTGATGCTAGGAGCACACCTAGTGACAGGGAGAAAGTTCAGAGGAGCTATTTTAAAATTATTGTAATGTGCCAATTTTAAAAATGAGACAGTTTGCTTTGAGAAAACATGCTAACAAGTGTACCAGTTTTAAGAGGGGAAAGTCACATAATTTTTGACAACACACTAATCTGTTAAAGAAACTCAGTTGAATGATAACGCTATTGTCAAATTTACCATATTCTTTTGCAAACAATGGAAAGTTTGAAATTTCTTGTGTAAACTAGTGTTAGCTGTTTTACAAAATGCTTTAATAGATAATATTGAGAAGATGTTTAATTCAACTTGGCTACATGTAAAAGCACTTATATTTTAATAATCTGATTTAATACATTTTTACCAAGTACATGAACTTAAACTGTTGCTGCTGTAACTGTCTTATTCAATGTAATGTATAGATTAGCATTTATATACTTGTCCTACTCTTAACATATTTTCAAAATCTGAAAAAGATTCTTTGGTCTACTAGCACTTGATAAAAGCAGAAGGAAATAAAGTAATATTTTTTCTGTTATACAAAGTACCACTTGATGCTTTATATAAAAATTATATAAATATTTAAAAGTACTGGGAACAGTACAGTTTTAGCTATAAAAAATATGTGAGACAATAGTTAAATTGCTTTTTTGCATTTAGCACAAATACAGCTCAACACTATTAAAAATTAAAAACTGCTCTGAAAAGCAGCTACATACTGTAGCATTTTTGGGATCTTATCCTATAAAGCCGTGTGCAAGGGAGAAATTTAGAAAACGTGAGCAGTGTTCCTAAATGTTTCCAGAATACAGACCTTGATTTTCCATTCCTAAATAGCAGGCATATTTAGAAAATATTGATCACCTTTGTTGCTCAGAGATGCTGATGCAATACAGGACTCTGTTATTCCAGACAGCATGTGCTAATATCAGCTGCTATTTAATTTATTTATTGTTCTAATTCTTATCCTTCAAGAATGAAGGGGAAGTGAGAGTGATGTTGAAACTGGCAAGTTTTTCTTCCTGTTGGTCCAAAATGGGCATGGTAAAGGTCAATTCTCAATATGTCAGAATGTCAGCTAACGCAGTATTTCTGGTATGATTTTTTAAAAGGACAAAATTTCATGCATATGAAAATGAGCATTTATTTTCCATGAGATACCAAAACATACCAGTAACTTCGAGTGGATATTGTAGATGCCCAGTTTGAGAACTGCATTTACGTGTGAAGAATGGTGTGTCTGTCTCTCTGTTATTAATACTTTCCTCTAGATTTCTTGCATGTTTTAGAAAAAAGGTTGTTAATGCAACAGGAAAGCATTGAATAAATAGCAGGAGCTGAAGTGCTGCTGAATTTATACAAGATAGGACAATGACTCACTCCACTAGTCATAATGAAAAAGCCATGGTGGCTGGTGATTTGAACCCTAGAACCCTGGAATTTGTAGGTTGCACTCACAACCTGTGGGGAAGAAAACCCCACAGTAAGAGCAGGGAAAATCTTTCCATTGAAGAGATTGTCCCTCCCCATCACTTTAGCTGCAGAGGTGCACCTGAAACCACGGAAAACTGCTCTGTGTCTTCTCCCTGCCTGCAGACTGCACCTCTCTGCTCAGAAGGAGTCTGCTTTACTGGTAGGAGCCCTTCTCTTTGGTCACTACTTAGTACTGCTTCAGGAACAAAGAATCTATTATAATTTGCCAGCTCTTCAGTGCATCTGGGCTGGCATGGAGGACAGAGGGTTGTCCCTGTTTTCCTCCCCCCTGGCTCAGCTGAAGCACTTCTAGAGCTCGTACCCGAGGCTGCTCGCTGCCTTCTGCAGAATGTTAACATCTGTGTGGCTTTCACTGGTTTCTGGCTACATACCTGTCAAAAGCTGGACATAAATTGACCAGTCTTCTGTCTGAGCTGGATTGTTGTGATGTCGTGGACAGTGAAAGGCACTTGAACTTTCTCACCTAAACTTCCCAATTTGCAAGAAACTTAATGGAAACCTAGTTGTGGTATAAGCCAATGTCTACATGTGGCATGAAATGTTTGCTATTTCTCAGTTGGGACTGGAAAAATTCGTTTGTCTGATGTAAGTATAGATGTGCTCAAAACGTCATTCAGCATTAATGGGAACTGTGGGAAAACAGTTAGTATAAATAAATAATCACTGTCTCACAGTGTAAGATAGAAGCAGAAAGTGGTACTTCCAAATTCTGTTTTTCTTTGAACTGCAGGCAAATACTTATGAGAGGGCATATAATACAAATACCTTGAAAAACACTAAGGCACGTTAGGAAAAATCAGAGTTTCATTTAATTTTTTGGTATGCAATAAGATTTTGTAAAATATTTTGCACAATATATGATTACACACTTAGACTGAAGGACATAAATTTTGAGGACAGTTTTTTTTTTATTTTAAACATTTGTTTTTTACAGTAGCTTTGAACTGTGCTGCAAATTTCTTATAATGAAAGTAAAAATAAGGAGATATTCTAACAGAAGAGCTTTGCATTTACTTAGTGTCTACTGACTTAATCAAATAGTCTGCTGATGCTTCCAATCGTGTGTTAGGTAACACTGCCCTCAGAGGGCCAAGGTAAGGAAATTCAATCTCAAAACTACTGGCATTACTTCTGATAATTTTACTTGACCTGACATTAATTACAGTTGTTTCTTTTAAAGAAAAATTGCATATAGTCGTTTTATTTACTTTTATATAATTTTGCTTAATGCTTTTAGATAAATTCAGTGTTATTCCTCCCTGTTTATTAAATGTTATTGTAGGGAGTTTGATTTAACAAAAAATGCATTAAAGAAAAAAGAAAAAGAAGGAAGACAATGTTTGTGTATTATTTCTATTAAATCAGTCTGAGTAAACTAATGAAACAGACAAGAGGCAGAATTTTGGTAGGTTCTCTTCTTGGAGGATTTTTTCCCCCATTTTTTCCTTAAATCTCACTTATGTCTGTGTGGCAGCTGTTGCATCTTTTAAGGAAGCAAGTTTTTGTACTCAAGTTTCTGTTGCTTATCAGCACTGTATATTAAAGACATTTCCTTCACACCTCTGAAAAGCATTTACATATTGAAAAGTGTAGATGTTTTGCAAAAGTATTTTTTAAAATACATTTTAAAGTAATAAGATTGATTTTAAATTACTGATTAATTTTTCAATAATTGCTGAATTTCCCTATGCTTAAGGATTACAAATAGTGAGACTAACAATAACAACTGCCGAATCCGAGGTGAAATGTAAGTTTGAAGAGCGAGTTTGAGTTGTGAGATAAAGTAAAAAAAAATTGCAAACTTTTGAGTAGTACATTTGTCTAACATGGCTTTTTTTGACTACTCATATGATTTCTTAGAAAGCTCGTCTTTCTGAAGCTTCTCAACAGTATCAAAACTACCAACATTGCATCACTGGAATAAACATATTTTGTGAAATGTCCTGAAGGCAGGATTCTTGTTACTGGCTGTCAAAGGCAAAAAAAGAAAAATCATTAAGGCTGCAGTACAGAGGCAAATAAAGAGGCAGCCGCGAGGGTCATGTTCTAAACAAACCTTCATTAGGCTTTCTTTGTTACTGTTGTTAGCCAGTGTATTATTAAATACAACCTTAATTAAAGAGTTGCATGTTACAAGGGTGCTTTTTGCATGAAGATCAGATTGAATTTTCATTTGCTTCAAGAATATACTAGCGTCTTACTTCATCCTTTGGGTGTATTCTCTCAGTAGTTATTAAAATAGCAGACCCCAACAACATAAAATTGATTCTAAATTTGTATTTTGTCTGTCTGTCTGTATTTATTGTCTGTATATATCTGTGAGATACATATTCTAGTGCCACTTTTCTCAAGCAGCTTAAAATTTTGCCTGGAATCAAAATCATGTAGGAATTACTTGGCTTTCTTTGCTGCAGTCGTTGCAATTAGAGACCTCTTCTTACTGTCTAATAAACAGATCCTAAAAGAATGTGGTTTTCAACTTAGAAGGGTGTAAATTTAGGCAAAATAATAATTTTACTTATATTAACTCAGCAGGAAGCAGGGTACAAACCGATTAATTCTCTATGGCAGATCCACTGCTTTTTAAAGTACAGCAGCTCCATTTTATTAAATTGTCAGGATGTCTTGTGGCTTGGGTAGCCTGCCTGGACTTCTCCTTTCTCATGGAATTACTTTTTACTTGAATTAATGAATTTCACATGTAAATTTCCTCTAGTTTGCTTGTGTTGAGGTATTTAATAAACACACACTCCAAATATCTTTAAAGTGATTCGATATTGGATATACTGAGAAATACACTTTTTTTTTAATGCAGGGCTGCGAAGTTAGAAGACATGTGGAACTGTTTTTTTCTTTTCAAATACTTTGCTTTAGCATTTTTTATACGGAGAATTTCTTTCAAGGCAAATCAGTAAGCGCATTTGTATTAAGAAGTATGGACAAAAATGGTTTTCTATTTTTAGGCAGATTATGTAGAAGGAATGCAGTTATAAGAGTGCATCTTGAGAGTCATTAAACCACTGGAGCATTTAAGTGAAATGTTCCCTGATACCACTATTTAATCTTCAAAAGTATTCACCCATTTGTTCATTAAATTACAAAATAAATATAGGACAGATGATAAAAATTAACATATAGGAATGGGAATATTGGTCATTTCAAGACAAAACTAAAGTTTGTGTGTGTGTATTTGTATAGATGTCTTGAAAAAGTAGTCTGAGCATGACTCGTTGGGAAACCATTTAGGAGAAACATTCTTCAAAGAAATATGTCTGTCAAAGGAATACATGGATCCTTATGAAGCCATAGAGTTTTACAACTGCCTTTAAATTGCTTTTTCTGTGTCTGGCTATAGTTTGCAGAGCAAAGACAGAGGTACAGCCGTGCTCATGGGTAAGCTGGTACTTATCTGTCCTGTGATTAGCTTTTGTCCAAAGTTGCTAACTCTCGTCAGAGAAGCTTGGAAGTGCCCTTTGTACTCTTGTAGTGGTTCTTCCCCAGGCAGGACATCAGCTGCATAACTCAGTAGATGATTAAAAATCTGTTCAGTCTTCTGATTAAGAGAATCTGCATTTGGCTGCTGCTGGGTACTCAACCTAAAGTGTTGTCCTAAGCAGTGAAGAGGGAGTAAGTGATCAGGGAAGTGTGTCCTGGGTCTCCAAGGCCACCTCTTAGAATGGTCTCCTTTTCTAACGCGTTTCGTTCTGGAGTGTGTAAGTAAGCAAACAAAGGCTTCAGTTCTTTCCTGAGTGACTACCAATTGTACTTACCCTATCAGCCCTGATTCTGAGAGCAGAGTCTGCTTATCTCCCTCTCCAGTTTATTCCTTGCAGAAAGGCGGACTCTCCTTGAAAGCTGAGCCCTTGGATGGCTGACCTGCTTTAGGCATGTTGATATTGTCTCCTTGCTGTCCTTGAATTCTTCAGTAGGTTTAGGTGCCTGCCTTCTAGATAAGACTAAGCTCTTGATTGATTGCAAACCAAGTAACAGCCACTTTGTCTAGTAACAGTCACTTACTCCTGCAATGAAATGAGATATAATTTATTAGAAAAATACAGAAGGTTCTCTTTATGGTCTCTTTAAGAAAGCAATTAAGATGTTAATATTTTTTAAACTGACATTGTACGATCTGATACACAAAGGGTTTTATTGGCTTCAACTTTTGAGTCCGTGCAGATTTCAGCAAATTTGTTGCAGGGCATATTTTAAATATTTTCAAAATATGAGTCATACCTTTACTTAGGCCTATGGTTATTTCATTTTCAAGTATTCAGCAAACTTTATTTATTACTTTTAATGTAATGCTGATATAGTTTTTCATTGCTGTTAGTATTAAAGTTATACATTTGTTATCCCATACTGCACTTGTATTTCTTCTTCAGCTTACGAAATATCTAATACCTGTTTGTTTTGGTTTGGTTTTTATTGTGTGCTTTCATGTTAGCTGGGAATTCCTGTTGTGAAATGAGCTCAGACTGGCAGTGTAAGTAGGGATATTTCCAGCCAAACTAGAACCAGAGGTCTGAGATAAAGCTCTGCATCAGTACAAATGCAACTGGTGCTATATTGTTCTTTTCATTTTGTGGTCAAAATAAGTCACATTTGGACTTTTTCAATTCTTTGTACCTATGTGAAATTGTCTATATAACAGAGTCAAGCAAGTACCCCGCTATCTAGAAGCAGGACTAAATTGAAGAGTTTTGCTATGTAAGCCAGCCTGCCAGTGTTAATTTTTCTCCTCTTTTCTCCATCTCATATTCCCTACTCTCCTTCTCTGCTTAAATACATATTGAAAATTGGACATGTCAGTGGCTGCAGTTAGATTTGTTAATCCATGGGTATCATCAAAATCCTTTCAAGTTGTGCTCAAGTTCATCAAGGCCATATTAGCAATTGCCATGTTGAACTTCAGTGACAATTAGTTGATTGCTGTGATGGAAAGGTGAAGATGTGATTAATGAATTTTTAGATTACCCTTTAATGAAGTAACCTCCACGTTAGATGGATGTAAACTTCTTTCTGACTTTTGAATGGGCTAAAAGCTAAGTAGCTACAGCAAAGAGGGTGCTGAGGTGGTAAAGGGCACTGCTGGGCTGGGGCTTAGCCCAGAGCCAGTGCAGCCCCTGGGATGGTTCGTTCTGAGCATTTTGCAAGTGGCGAGAAGTCCTAGGCACAGCTGGAAATTCTGCATTGCTAATACACTTATTTTTCTGGAAGTGTTCACTTTTAAAATAATGAAACAGTGACTTATTTTAAGTTTTAGTAATGCTCATTATTTGCTCTGCAGATTTTATAGAAATCAAAGATGAGGAAAGTTGGGCAAATCTAAACTAACCTGTACCTAACTGAGTACTTGAACTCTAAAAATGAAATTGGTGCTGAGATTTTGGTGTGGCATTGTGAAGTAAAATAGTATAAAAGAAATTGTTCACCTTTAATAGTGAGAAAGTGTAATTAATTAAGGGGTTGTGTCTTTGCTGATGTGTTCTGTATGTTTCTGATCCTAAAGTCCTCATAGATTGCAGAATGTTTTGCTCAGCCTGGGGTAGGGGGAAGGTGACATGATAGGTTTATTGGTGGACTTACCTCTTGGAAGGCAGTGGGCTTCTACTTCTTTATTAATTTTGCTTTCAGTTATCTGTAAGTATATTTTGTGGGGGTTTGTCCATTACTCCCAATTTCCTTGTATTTACTTAGTCTATGCTTTGAGGAAATTAATGACTTTTGCTTTGGCTTAGCAGGGTAAATGTTCTACCTTGTATAGTTTTGATTTCAATTAGTTATTGAAAGTCAAGCTGTACTGTTTTGGGGTTTTTTTCCTGAAAAAAAACCTGAATTGTTTATGGTGTAAAGAATGTATGGCTTTTTGAAAAGGATAGTATGATAAAATTCAGAGTTATAGAATGTTAGTGTACCATACTTGCAGCTTCTTGTTCCAGAGGCATCATTGTACAGCCCAGGCTTACCATTGCAATTCAATTTTCTCTTTTTTTGGAGGGAGTTAAGGTTTTCTCTGAAAATTGAAAACATCTGTAAAGATTTTGGTAAAATTAATACTCAATACTGATAATATGATATGTTTTTAAACATTCAAGTTTGAGTTTTGTTCCACAGTACTAATGGATATTTTTTTCTTCTTCTTTAGGAGAATATATAAAAAACTGGCGGCCAAGATACTTCCTGCTAAAGACAGATGGCTCTTTCATAGGCTATAAGGAGAAGCCCCAGGATGTGGATCTGCCATATCCACTCAACAACTTTTCAGTGGCAAGTACGTATTTCCAGTATTTATTATTCTCTCAGCATATTGACAGATTATCTGCTACATATTGCTTTGCGTATAGTTCACAATTTATTGGTAACACTGCAAGTTTAATGCCATGTGCCATACTAATGCACCACTACTCTTACATCCAACTCTACAAGGTATCTTTACAATAGCATGGAAGATTTACCGTGCCTTGGTTTTTGAATGTTTTTGGAAGTCTAAGTTCTCATTTTTGTGTGTGTGTGTCTGAAATGTCTCTAACTAACAATGACATTTGACAAATGGTTGCTGTAAGAAGAAAATTCCTGGAAAGATTACCTTTATTCAGATTGTTGACCTCTTCTGTGTTTTTCATTAGTATCTCTAAATTCACTTCAAAACTCAAATTAATTAGAAAATTATCTAGACTGTCAAATGAAACAAAAATCATGCTAAGTTATTTTTCTCTTGGATAATCAGGTAATCAGCTCTCCAGCCTGGTTAATGAGTAATTTCAAGCAATCAGACAATTTGCATATATTAACAAAGCTACAAAGTGTGTATCTGTTTGGTAAAGTGAAGATTACGTGTTTTCCAAGAATGTTTCTAAAAGACAAATTTGTAGGGTTTTTGATCTGTCAAAGTGAGATTGGAAGAAGAGTGTTTCTGAACAGAAATGAAAGTATATGAGAAGCAAAATTAAGAGGGCAAAAAAATCTCTCTTGACTATGAGTTGCAGATATCACAGATAGAAACTTTCAGAGGAACACCGGAAAATTTACCCAATTTCTTTCAAAATTGTAGCAGTGCACTGCAATAAGTGGCAGTGTTTAGTTTTATAGAGTATAGGAGCCACAAGAGTGTTTGTACTTAGGGAAAGGGTTCTCTTCATCTTCATTGCTGAAGATGGAACAAATGCTCCAGAGACTGCATTTTCCTATTTTCTTGACAAAATTGTTCTTGAGACTGACTCAGCCTTTGTGTATACAAAGTAATTTGTGTATTTTATTTGGTAAGAAAATAATCTTGTGCTCCAAGCCCATGTCTCATCTCGGAGGTGGAACAGGAAAACTTTACATATTCTGATTGTGCTAGAAAATAATACTGTGTGCAAACCTTTTAGTAGTATTAGTGGCTCATTTTGCCTTGTTGCTGTTTAGCATAAAAGCAGTGATGTCTTTAAGTTGTTCATGTAAGTAGGAATTGACTAAGTCCTGTTATTCCTTAGTTACTGCTCTGCACACTCTAACTACTCTTTTAGAGCAGGTAGTATTTCTCTGAACACTTTTTCCCCAGTTTGCAGCAGGAAGATCACTTATAGAAATAAAGTAGGATTTTTTGTCCAGCTTTACCACGTTCTTCATTGCATATTCTGTCTTCCCTTGCAGCAGCAGCTTAGAAGGGTGATACAAATGGGAGTTCTGCTAAGTGCAGAAATACATAATTAGCAATTAATTCCATTCTGTTGGTACTGTTTTTGGTTGTGGGGTTTTTTTGGTACCCAGAGGTTATGTTATGTAGTTCTGATATTTGAATGGCTGTCCCTGAACTTTGCTTGATGGAAATTGAAAAATTTCATATTGTTTTCCAAAATGACAGCATTACCACCCCCACCGCCCCACCTGCCAAAAAAAAAGAATCCTTTCTGTAACTAACAAGTCCCATAGGGCTGATTCTTAGGCTATATAAGCTAAGGGAATAAGCATGCAATAGTAATTGAAAAAATAGTTTTGATAAGCAAGATTACTTTTTAATGTTTTTCTGACAGGAAAAGGAGTAATTTTTTCAGAAATGATTGCTGATCAGAGCAAAAATAGGGAGATCTATCACTCATAAAAAGAATCTCGTGAAATTAAGTGGAGTACCCATGTAGAATTCACAAGATAAGAAGCAGAACAGTATGGTATTACACTCTAAATTTCAAGGGACTCTTAAGTTTATCAGCCATTTTGTCTGTCTGAAGATGAGATCATCAGTAGGGCAAACAAACAAACAAAATTGCTATATGAATGAATCACATCTCATGGGAAGCACCTGGTAAATGTCAAGAACTGGTCCCATGGCCTCTGATCCAAGAGTTCCTGAGCTGCTGCAGTAGGTTTGTGGCCACAAGCAGTGCAACATATTTTTCCTGTAATAGTGAAGTACGTTTTTCATAAATTACTAGCCAGGCAGATGGAGTGTGAGATCACTGTTAATACCATCTTGATTAGGTTGGCAGGGACTTAAAGATATGTCTTTACAGTCCTATCTTCATGTAATCTTTGTAGCTATCTGTAAAGTGAGAGTGTGGTCTCGGTCTACTTTTTGCTCTCCAAATGATAGACATCTTTGGCTCTTGCTTGCGACTTGTTATTTAAGCAGAAAAGGCCAAGGCTGTGGTATATTTTCGTAGTACTGTTGGAGTTAAACACTGGAAAGTTTGCACAGTTCTGCTTTTTATGATACTTATTCTGTAGTTCAAAACTTTTATAAGCAACTCTGTCAGGCTAGTTACTTCCATCACATAGATATTTTCTCACCAGTGTCCCCTGCCTTCCACTCATGTGACATCAACTTTACTTTTGCAAAAGTAAAGCTCTTTCTCAGGCATAGCATCATTTCCCCTAGTGTGGCTCCCGGATTCCTTCCAAGATTACTACAGTGTTGCACCTGAGCATTTCTCTTTCCCTGGTATTGTGTTGTCTGTGAACTCTGTCAGGAATAACAAGAAGGCTGGAGAAAAGTTATTTTACATACTGTTAAAAGTGCTTCCAGTGATAAATATGTCTTTGCTAACAAAGCCTTTCTCATTGGATGGTGTTTTGTCATAGAACGGAGTGTTCAGAGGCCATCCCTTTTCCTTGGGGTGTTCTGGGAGGAAATGTGGGGGGAAGGTGTTTGGAAGTGTGTGTGTAACAGGTAGACTCCTTCCTTGAGAGGGAGGAACCAAGGCAGCACACACATGCTTCGGTCCATTGCCAGCCACCTAAAATGCAGCAGAACCATGTGGGCCTGAAATGGAGATGAGGGATCTCTCTTTAGTGGAGCACTGAAGGTGAAACAGAGTTGACTGAAGGGTGTGACAGAGTGGGGTTGGGTGGAACTGAGCCCTGGGGAAGGACAGAGGACTGACCTCAGGTGTCCTGAATGGACTTTACCCCCTTATGGCCACTACTCTCCTGACTTTGGGTGCACACGGAAGGCAGCAATGGGCATCCTGCACTGCATCTTGGAGCTGCTGCAAGGTCACAGAGTGAACAAATCAGCCATATCTGGTGACACTGGATAGTGTGTAGGAATCACTGGTTCCTCTCCTGTGGAGCCAGCTTATTTTACTCCAAACAGAACCACCTTATTTTAAATGGGAGCTGCGAGAGCTGTGTGTTTGAAGTAGGCTGTTAGTCCCTTAGTGCTCATGCCCTGACACTGAGACTCACAAACAGCTGTGCCGTGGTATCCAACTGCACACTTGAAGATAAATTAAGGCGGTGTCATGACATGGGTGGGAAGTTCATTGTGAAAACTTAAACCTGGGTGAGCCTGGTTTTCAGGGGTAAATTCAGAGGTGTGAGCTTACTTGAATTGTCTGGTTCAAAATCAGTTCAGCTCTTTTCAGGTAGAGAGAAGCAGTTGCAAGTAATCAAACTGCTGTAGCTTATACAGATACTCTTGATTGACTGAGTCACGGTAACTGAGTGGGTGTGCATTCCTAGCCCACTTCAACTGCAAAATAAAATATGTTAATTTAAATTGCTATTGCTTAGGCATTTATGCTGTCAGAACCAGTTTAAAAATAATTTTGGATTCAATCGGTATGACTTCTCTGTACGGGCAAAGGTCTGATAAAAATGTCCTGTCTTTTAAAAATTCATTATTCTTCTTTGAGAACAAAACTAGCACTCTGGGTAACAGAGTATTCTGGGTAACAGATGTATTTCCTCAGTGCCTCACCCCACCCCCTCAAAAAAACCCAACATGGCCTCATAACGCTGTTTTCAACTGGTCCACTGTTGCATAAGTGGAATAAACGCTGCTTTGTGTAAACCACATTGGTCTTTGATTGTCATCATTATTTGGGAAAGCAGAATGGAAAAGAGCTCTACTTCAGTTCTACTTAAGGAACATTTCTGACTTCACTGATTAAAAAAAAAAACAGCTTCTCACATGCGCAATGAGTATGTAGGTAATCACACAGCACATTTGGGATGAAGTATCTCTAAGAATTGGCCCTTTGCCTTCATTTTGATCTTTACATGGGGAATAATTGGGAAGAGCTGTATCCCTTCACAGTATCCTTTGAGCTTTGGCCAAAAATGATGTCACCTGGAACTTTTTTCCTATCTTGAAAGATAGTGCTTTCTAAGCACCCTGGTACAGCTACCCTTTGTCTTTTCTTTGAAAAGAAAAAACAGTTTTAGTTATTATGAGAAGGTAATCTATGTTTATTTTCTCTGCAGAAATGATTATCAATGAACCTTGGCTATGGTAAATGGAGAATCTGTGCTAGTTTTTCCTAGTCTTAACTTTTCAGTGGGCCAGAGACAAAATTTTATTATTTTGGGATTTTAAAATCTTCAAAACAGAAAAATTGTAAGGTTTCAGGGGAATGATGTTAGGATTTTAAAGAATTCTGAAGACATGCTTTAAAGAAATAGGTAAGAAAATATGTATGTCTGTTTTCAGTTAATTTATGTATCAATATACTTTGGCATTAGACATGACCTTGTGTGCAACTCCAAAAATAACTTTTCAATGAGATTTAAGTCAATTTAAAAAAAAAAATTGTTACAATAGTGGATTACATGAACCCAGCCATAAGAAATAACTGTAGATACTTCTAATGACAGTGTGAATTTGATTCCAAAGTAATAGTAGTAGAATTGAATAAATAATGTTCGTTCAACATTGAAAATACTTGTGGAGAGAAAAAGTGAATGTATGTGTCATATACTGCATTTGCAAATATGGAAATTCAAACTCAAATCTCATGTGTATAGGAAATATTTCTGTCTTTTATTGGATGGAGAAATATTTGTGAGGTTTTAAAATTGCTTTATGAATGGTTTCTAGGTGATATAGTTGGTATTCTGTCCTTTGACTTAGAAGTTTATAGCCAAGCTTGAAAGCTTTTATGCTGGTATGATATAGCCAGTTGCTTAAATAAAATGGGGTTGTTTGTATGAAAGACAGAGAAGCATGTATAATTTTACTGTCTTCCATGAAAACAAAGTAAAACCTAGGCAATACCCATGCAGAAATCTCCTATTTCCATTCTCCCTTTTTTCTTGGAGGGGCAATTGGCAAACTAGTTTTAATGACAGGAAGACATGGATGCTACTTTGGTACTTTTTGAGGTATTGGAAATAAAAGACTCTGCAGCATGATGAAGTGCATCAAGTTTGATCTTTTACCATTTAAAGGAATATAAATAAGCGGGTTTTTTCTCATATATGTTGTTATATTATCAAAGCACATATAAGTACTTATCATGAGCCAAGCCCCACAGAAATGGGATTTTTACCCGTACAGAACAAAAAGTCAGTCCCTTCTCCAAAATACTAAAATTCCAAATATAAAACAAGTGACAGCAGATGGATGCAAACAGATGGGGGGAGTATGAGAAAACAATGAGACAGTATTAGCCTGTAGTACAGGCAGTGGTCTCAGCACATCAACAACTAATCCATTGTCAAGGGTAGATTTTTACTCTCTTCTCCCTTCTTTTCTTTCTCCCTCCTTGCCTTCCTCTTGTTTTTTAAGGCATTATGAAGGAGAGTTTTAAGGAGGATTTAAAAGAGAACTAGTGTGGCAAAAAGAGAGAAATCAGAAATGCTTTAGAGAACTGGTGCTAAAATTGCAACCATAAAGGGATGGGTGGCATTTTGATACTGAATAAAGAATGATAACAAGGATGAGAGTAGGCTGTGAGGACAGACCATGATGAAAAGCTACCTGTATTTGATGTGATAGAGCTGGGTAAGAAATGGGGAATGCCAATACAAGAGTGATGTGATCAAGGGGACAAATGGATAAAAACAATCTCTTATGAACAGTTTTGGGGATAGCATTTTTAGGATAAACCTGCATTTGTTGGGATCAAAGAAGAGATATTAAATTGTTGACATAAATCTCTATGTGACCAAACTTATTTTTAAGGTGATATTCCTCATAGAGAAGATGTAGTAAGAAAGAACAAAGCCTTTTGGAAAGTCTCAGAAAAGTAGGTTTCCCATAGGGGCTAGGTAAACAAGTGGGAGAATCAAGAAGGGGCTGAGCTAAAGGTGTCTGTGTGGGTGCACACATATATTTGTACCTATATGTAAAATCAATGGATTTTCAGGTGTATATGAGCAGAAGTATGCATATCTGTCTCCAAGTTATGAAAATGGTGTATTAGTTCTACTAGTTGTCTACTACTTGTATAACAAAAAAGGTCATCAGAGAAGTGTGGATTTGGAGTGCAGAGTAGCAACAACAGAAAAAGGTTTCTGTAAGCAGTGTGTTCATTAAATTTTAGAGTAGCAATTAAATAGGCAAAGGCTGGGATAAAAGTGATTATCTTGTGAAGGAAAGACCAAGGGAAGGATAAGAAATCAAGGTTAAATTATAATGCAAATAGATAGATACATAGATAGATATAGATCTGTATATAGGCATCACTCCCTCTATATTTAAAAGTACATACATTGTAGATAATGCAAGCACTGGCTCAATACTATTTTTTAATATAATTTGATAATCACAGGAAGTTATCCTCTGTGCTAAAACTCAGTCTGTATTAGAAATAATTTCTCAGATATGCAACCTTCTGTTCATTTTTTAGTACAATTTTTTATGGCTGCTTGTATGTTTAGTATTCTTGTCTAGCCATATCAACACATTCTGCTGAAGTTGAAACCTTTCATAGATGAAATAATAAAATGGTATTAGCGTTCTTTCTATTTTTTTTTAATGCTGAATGACTGCATTTAGGAAAAGAATGCTGGTGATTATACGGTTAAAGTTATAGAATTCAAACTTTAAACTTTTTAATAAAATCTGAACAGATGATCTGTGCTTTTTTTTTTTTTTTTTTGGAACTGGCAGGTTTCAGGCCCTCTAATTGGCTTCCCAGCTTTGCAGAGTAATTACAGCTTCAAGCAAACTTTGTCATCTGTGGTTCAGAATGGTGTAAAGTAAACAGAACGTTTTGAAATACAGTTTGTAGTTAGAGTTGCTCAGGAGAGTTTAACTAGCATAACTACTTAATTTAGATAGTAGCAGTTATTTGAAAAGAATAGTCTAACATTTTAGAATTGTCAGGTTGGTTGTAGATATGGAGACAAAAATTAACCTGTGGTATGTACCTGACTTTGTTTTGTTTTGTTTTTTAAAACCAGAATTTCAATAATTGAGGAACATCCACTGCATTTCTTTATACTGTTTAATTTTTTTCCATTTTTTTTTATACATCCAAAAAATGGCCAAAGGAGTGCTATGCACTTCTTGGAACAGATTTGTCATTTTCTGTTACTGTTTTTGTATTTTGCTGCTTTGAACAAGTGTTCTCCCCCAAGGTTTTTCCTCCCCTCTAATATTAAAGGAAAAATTCTCATGACCGATTTTTCATCCCAGAAAGACAGAAAGCTTTAGGAATAAAATGTGTAATTCCAAGTTGTAGATGGCTAGCATACAAGAACACAAAGTTGAGTCTGTCTGTTTACTGGCTTACTCATCTTTTTGAATGATAATTTAGACTTCCAACTGTTTTGAGTTGAGATTCAGTCCTTTAATTACATATGTTTATGTATAGTAGCAAACTTGAAGACATTATGGTAGAATGTTCTCTACTCTTGGTAATGACCCAACTATCACTCGAGCATTCGGAGCCAGCTCTCAGTAGCCAGTTTCACTCTTTCTTCTGTGCTTTTGTATTTTCCAAACTATTCACTCTGTCTGAAGCTACTATGGTTTTTCTACTAATTAGCAGAAAAATATTTTGGTAATTAGCAGTAACTGTGTATTACAGCACTTATTCATCTTAATAGATTTTTTTCCCCTAGTAGTAGGTGAAAGATATTCACAGAGAAGATTTTATTCATGTTGCAGTCATGGCAGGAATGATGTTTATCCCATACATTTGTATACAGCAGCACATGGAACACGTGGGCCTACTAAACATCAGCAGACTTCAGTTACTTTTATCTGCTTGAGAAGAATGGATAGTGCACCTGTTTTGGGAATACACTGGTCCTCCACTTCATTCTGAAATTCTTTTTGCCTCATAAGGGACAAGTATGAATGTATTCAATTTTAACCTTCCACAAGGAAATAAAATCTTTAGCAAGTTATAACAGAATATTACCAAAGCTAATTAAGTTATGCTAGATTTTATTTTTCAATAATATCCTCCAGTGATAGTGAAATGGCATTTTGGGGGGTTATTTGTTCGGAGATTTTTTGATGCTTTCAGTACCATTCTCAATTCCTAAGATGTTCTTTATTACCTTTAATTGATTTAGTTAATCATCTGTAATGCAAACTCAGAATAAATGCTCTTCTGTAGCTACAAAGCCTAGTATATGCATCCATATGTTTTGTTCTTGTTAATAATGTGCATAGTCACTTTGAGAACTGACTGAAAATATTTAATATAAGTAGTATGTTAGATACAGATTTACATAATGTACATACCAATATATATATTTATTATACTATAGTACATTTTATATATATATATAGGTAAAGACCGTATTATAGATAGTATTTGGACATAGGCAGGTGTAATTCTATTAGTTCAATTTTTTTCATACTAGAGTTGGAAAACTTAAATAATGCAATTTAAATGTGTGCATATTTTTGTACGTTTGCAAAGAGAAGATAAATGGTGGAATTAAAAATCTTCAGTTCCATCACAGGCACTGGAGAGGATGTGCTGATTTTCTGCAGATTTGTCTCTGTACCTTTTTTCATTCAGATTGTCCTAATACAGTCACCTCACTTTTCTCCCTGGCAGCTTTTTTGCCCTTCCTTCCTCTAAACTAGCTACTTGAGCTTAGCTATACTCTTGTTATCCCCATGCTTTTCTTTCTCGTGTAGGTTCCAGTCTTTTTCCTCTCCCATTTCCACTTTTCTCCCTTTTCCCCCAAGTCTTTTGTTCCTAACAGCTCTCCTGTAAATAACTTGCTGTATGCTGTCTTACTACAATGGATTTTGCCTCAATGAAGTGGTTTCTTTTTCATCTTGTCTGAAGAAGAGGAAAAGGCATTATGAGTATAGGTGAAATGCTTTAAATTTACCATGTGTAGAGTCTGGAGATAGCTGTAGCCTCTGGATTACAGTCAATGCATAGATTTTTCAATTATTTTATGCTTTAGTAATTGTTATTGTAATTTTTTACCCTCCTCCCACTGCACTCTTATCCCTCCCACATGTAGTGTGGCCAGATGCCTTACATTTTCACAGGAATACTAAAAGGATATCAAAGGTCTTGATTTGCCAAGTTTTAAGTCTCGTCTCCAAAAAGCAGCATTTTCCAGCAGTGTGCAGCTTTAGGCAGACACCCAGTAAAGAAAATTTCAGCCTACATGATTGAAGTGTGATAGGATTAAAGATGAGAGGATGGTTTTGTCAGGAATAAGATGAAATAATCTTAGAGCAGACAATGCTTCTAGTCTCTTCTGCTAGGAAGGTAGCCCCACACATTCCTTAGAACTGCAGCTGAGGAAGTTAAAAAAAAATAGCCTGTTAACCCTACCTTCACCTTCACTGTCACTGTGATTGTAGTTGGACTTCAACCATACCCACGAAGACGGGGTTTTCTTTGATCTCATGAGTAATTGCACCCAGCTACAAGCCTGGTTAGGTAGCCTAAGCAGCACTACTTCGTTGTACTTCTGTCCTCCTTGTTTCTCTTCCAGCCTTTGTATTAAATTCCCTCTTCCTGTGTCCATCCTGCTGTAGCTCCTTCTTCTACATGTTGAGGATGGCCCTTACCCCATCCAAGACGTAGCAGAGTCTATGTGAGCAATGAGAGTGAACTACTGTTTCTCTTTTTAAATTAAATGGTTGTTAAATGGAAGATCATCTCCTTGACAAGTGAGCAGTCTGACTTACATAATAATTTACAGAAGTATGGTGAATGTAGAAGTTTGTTCATCAAGGAATGCACTTCTGCATAGGAAAATATTTGCTCCTCTTTTGTTTCTTATACCTGTGTCTGTCAAGATTCTGAGGTGTTCTGCTAAGCTGCAGAAAAAACTACTATTGATTGGTAGACATAGCCACTTTCATTCTTCTTTTTTCAAATGAAAAAATCACAGTGGATGATAGTTGAGGTTTCAGGATCCTGAATTTGTGAAGAAAAAGTATGGCAAGCCAAAAGAATTTATTTCTGTGAAAGCAAAGCATGCCTTGTTAAGTGGTACATGTCATATGACTTTTGTAAAGCATTGACATTAACTGGAATAAAGAATAGTAAGCTACATAAGTGAAAGGTGTGGGTCACCTGGTAGGTGGTAGCTATATCAAAAAGAAGTTACAGCAGATTGTAGGTGAACAGGAATTCAGTTGCCATATCATTATTGATTGATTTGTGAACCTGATGAATCATTTTAGATCACACATGCACATTTGATCTGGATCAGCTTTGAACAAGTGATAGCATTCCCGACATGAGATGTGATGTTTGTGTCTATTTTGTGGTGACTGCAGCAAAACAAGTAACACTTTTGACAGAGTAACCTTAGCTTCTCAAAAATGTTTAAATATACTTGAATGAATAAGGAGCTCTAGTTGGTCTGAGTTTTGCAGTTGTAATATTTAGTGCACTACCATACATTGTAAAACTAATACAAAGTGTCATCAAACCATTGCCTCAGTTGCCAGTGTTGTGGTTGTGCAACAAAGGAGTAATAGGGAGTCTGTGGTGTGTCTAGAATTGTGGTACAAGGGAGATCTTGGATGTGAAAGACAGCCAGTGAGGACAGATCGGTTGAACTCAGAGAAGACTGAAGAGAGAGAAAAAAGTGTTCAAATGTCTAAAAGGAATAGTAGCTGTAAAGGCAAAGTAATTCAGTCAAAAGGACAAGAAGCAATATGCTGATATTATAGGAATAGTTGCATTAAATCCTAGGAAAAATCTTCCAGCTATAAAAATAATTAATTTCTTTATACTTGGATGGAATAGTTTGCTAACAGACAATTTGAAATGACTACTTTTTGGAGATTTTAGAAAGACTGAAGGGAAATACTTATGAGAAATAGCCCTAGGACACAAAGAGAACTAGATTATTTCCTGGGGCATCCCCACTGGGCACACCCACTGGGGGTGTGGGGGGGTTTGTTCTACATTTAATATTCGGACTAATTTCAACATCTGAATTTTCTTAGTTAAGGTGTTTTACAATAAATCTAATCCTGAAATGACAGTGCTATCAGTGATTGTGACATGGTTACCATTAAAGGGAAAATGTCATATTTCTCCTGCTGGGTGCAGATGGAAAAATATGCCAGTGGCTACTGCTGTTTCCTTGGCATGCTACAGCAATCCAGAATCTAATACTCTTCTTACCCTCATAGCACAGACCAAGTTAAAAAATGGAGATGGCACTCTTTATATGGACAACAATACAAGTTTCACGAATTCTTCTGACTGCTTTCTTTACCTTATCATTATTACCTGCTACCTTTCGTTCAAGGCTGTGGTTGTATTGCTGTTCTGTATTTCCTTATATGTGCTGGACACCACCTGAATGGGGATACATAAGCTGAATGCATTTCATCTAAGTGATTTTATTTGCTCTTCATCCATTAACTGGCAATGTATAAAAAAGGCAATGTCATGTATTTCTCTAGAATGTCAACTAATGAAAACAGAGCGGCCAAAGCCAAACACATTCATTATCAGATGTCTTCAGTGGACCACTGTCATAGAGAGGACGTTCCACGTGGACACTCCAGAGGAACGGTGAGGTTTTTACTCTTGTTCTGCTTTTTGTGACCCTTGCACACAAGCCTCAGCAGAGTTTCTGCTGGGCCTGCACAGCAATCAGCGCTTGGAACTGTGACATTCTGAGCACATCTGAGCAGTTAGCTAAAGATTTTTAAGGCAGTTTCTGTAAAATATTATCTGAGCTCATAACTAGTGTAAGAGTTGCCTGTGAGTAGGTGGGATGAGTGTGTTCAAATAAGCCAAAACTATGTCATGATATGTCTCTGAAGTGTTAAATTTTCAACATCCAAAGCCTGGATTGAAATATTTCCAGCCTTGCTGTCCTCCTAATGTGCTCCTTTCTTTTGGCACAGAAAGCAGTATGCTTATTATAATTTATTTTATGTTGGCTTATTCGTTTTTCTTGTTTCAGTAAACACGCACTAAAGAATTAACTTTTTTTATGCACCAAAACCTTTTTTAATGCATGTAGGAGATATGGTATCATGTACCTTGCTCAAATTTTCTGTGCTCTGTCTCTGAATAGATGCACTGAATCTTCCCTCTGTGGACATTTGTCCTGTTGAGACTAATACTGTGATCTGTCTATTACTGTTTTTATCAGTAAATAACCAACAACTTTGCTTCTTCTGTTGTTTCGCTTAGAATTTTTTAATTCTAGCTTGGGTGTCTCCACCTGCCTTTCTTCTGTGCAGTGTAGTACCTCCCACTGCACTCAGTAATAAACACCACCGTAATATCCTGTGTCCCTTGCTGGCTGCGCAAAAGGCATTGCACTTGTGGGGCTCTGGCGTGCTCATGTGCTGGCTGCTGTGTCTGTGCTGGTCGGTCAGCACACAGAACAGCCGTGGCTCAGTTGGCCCTGCTTGTCCCTCCACAGAAACCATGATCTGGGCCTGCCCCTCAGTGCAGCCACTGGTTTTTAGTATGCTTCTAAAACTCCGTTATCTTTGAGGGCTTTTTTTTGAGGGGAATTTGGGAAAAAGCCTGTAAGTTGAGTTTTAAGAGGAGATGAACAAAGAGTTGAACACGACATGGTTTAATAAATCTTATTTATTTGCTGTGAAAATGTTTTGAAGGGAGGGGGAATACCAAGAAGTCTTTTAAAATAGCAAATTATTATGAGATGGTATTGCATAAGAGATGGCATTCTATGCTCTGGGATGTATTATACCTGGAACAAGTGCTTTCAACCTTCTGCTAGTAAAATACTTACAAAATCAGAAACTGCTAATTCTTGAAATTACCTGTATAGTGATCCTTTCCAGAGAACTTCACCACCTTTAACATTGAAATTGAAGTGATTAATTTATATTTGTATGTCTTCTGCTGTGTAACAAGAGAATTGAATATTGAAGCAATGTAGCATGTGGGAAACCACAAAAACTATGTACCCTATTTAATGAGTTTCTAATGGAGATGTTGGCTTGTTTGTGATAGGGAAGAATGGACAGAAGCAATCCAGGCTGTAGCAGACCGACTTCAGAGGCAAGAAGAGGAGAGGATGAACTGTAGTCCAACTTCACAGATAGACAATATAGGAGAAGAAGAGATGGATGCTTCAACAACCCATCATAAAAGAAAGGTAATGACATTAAAAAATAATTGTCAGGGCTCATATGTAAATAACTTTTGTAAAATGGTCTAATTGGGTAAAGCAATATATAGGGAATGGTATTTCTACATAAATTTTGGTCTATTATAAGCATAAAAGTACTTGTTTTGTTTCAATAAAGCTGAACTGCTCTAATTTTATTTATTTGCTATGCTATCTGATACAGCATTTCTGAAAAACAAAGTTCAGCCATTCAGGCACATGCTAACATTCTGCTTATTATGTGACTAGTATTTCATACTTTTGTTTGTTTACTCTTTTAGAAGTATGGTAAAAAAAATATTTTCTTTGGACAAGTACATTTGCTCCTTTTCTTATGCAAATAATACCCAGTACGAATTAGGTAATTTGCATGAAAAAAGCTAGCAGGATTTGGCTTTTAATGACCTTGTTTTTGGTAACTGGGAAAATAGCTTTGCCTTAGTTTTCAATGAAGTCCAAGAAAACAGCATTTTATTTTTCTGCAGTCCTTTACAGCTTTTCATGTAAGTAGGAATATGTACGTTGTTGGCTATAATGTTGTTGTATCTCCAACACAACTAAGTTTGTTAAACACACAACTAAGAGCATATTTTAAAGATCAGATGCCACTCAAACATTTCCTTATGTGTTCCCATGTTGTCCTGTGTTTCTGTATGGACTGCTCTTGAGGAACGGATCATTCAAACAGATGTCTCTCATTTACTATGCAGAGTTGACGTGACTCAAGAAATGCATTGAAATTGCACGAAAAATAATGACCAGTTTCTGTAGGACTGGCTTCATTTTTCCTAGCTAGAAGTGAAGCCTGTAGAACACGAACTAGAAGTCTGCTGGCAGAGCAAAATCTGCTGACAGAGCAAAACAGTCTTGTAGTTCATGTAGCTGAATGCCTTTGAATGATGAACAATACAAGAAATAGTGAACGTAGGCTTACTAATGGAGCATATTTTGTTTGTTGCCTATGTAAAACAAGAATCACAGAAAAATCAGGGCTGAGACTTATACCCTTAAAAATATAACAAAGATGTCATAGGAAATTTTTGTTCTATTATGTCCCAATTTTTGAGAACTTGAGTTTGCAGTCCAAGCATAGTTCTTTTATGCAGTTTCATTGTATGAAAATTTCTAACTTCTGTCTGCTATAGAAAAAAGTAAAATCAATTATATACAGCTGTAACAATACTCTGAATAGATATTGTCAGTCTGACATAGAACTTTTAGCTTTGTGGCATGGATATTTAATGACTGTGCTCCAGGGTAAAATATGATAAGTGACAGCAAGACAGAGGCAGTGTTTAAGACGTGTCAGCCTTGTGAGAGGCAGTGCGATTATGTGGAAGGGATTTGGGTTTGCTCTATTACAGATCTCAGCACTGTTCCAAGCCTGTGTATCACCTTAGTGGGGTAAAAAACCACTGCATAACAACACTCATTTTCAAGGTGTCAAAATTAATGCTGTCTGATAGAAGTAGTGTATCTGGAACATGCTTTCCTTGTTCACAGAGCGGTGTGTTTTCCCATACAACAACAGGGATTGTAGGAACAGGAGTAGGAGGATGAGTTTTGTTTCTGTCTTGGCACTTGTGCTTTTAGAAATGCTGAAATAATATGCTGGGACAGTGTATGGGCAGTGCTACAGAATATTTAATGGCTTTGGCAACAAGCCAAAAACAAAATCTAGAAAACAAAGGTAAAATGAAAAGTGATGATATTCAACATCTAATAACAGAGCTAAATAACAAAAATAGAAAAAAATAGTAATAAATATTCAAAACAATAGAGCCAAACCTCAGAATCCCACTGCAGCTTTCTGACAGTTGGAAGACTTTAGTGTAAAGTGCTCAGAAGTTTTTTGAATAAAAAATATTAAGTGACTATTATGATGGGGAATTGCCACTGCCTCCGTGTCACTTGCAATTGTGGAAATTGTGTCTTTCTAGAACTGTTTCTGTTTTGTAGAAATGTTTCTGAAAAGCTGTTGTTTAAGCTTTCATAGTTGTTAATGTAATCAGAACCATCTGAGTTATAACAACTTAATGCATTTTTATTGCTTTTTTTTTGCATTGGATTTCTTTCCTTTCAGGGATTTTTGCACAATGTGTCCTTTTTTGACAAAAGCTTGTTTTGTCACCTGATTTTACATCTAAGCCCAGTGAATTTTGCTTGTGCATGCACCAGATGGTATACATATGAGTAGAAGAGCATAATCAGATTAAGAAACAAGACAGAGAGGAGTTGGGCCTGTTCTTCTCTAAAAAGGTAGCAAAAAGAAAACAGCCTTTAGGATGTGGAACTTGATTTGAATAGACAGGACAGCTTCATCCCTGGTTAGATTAGCTGGAAGAACCAGAAGCACCTTTTTTCCCCCAATTTTTTTTGAATGGTGTCAATGTGCAATTTAAGTTTTACACATCACTAAAATTTATAGCACTGAAAATTCTTAGGAAACTGCCTTTATTTCTTGCTGTACTATTCCTTCTAAGTAGAGTTTTTCTGTAATGAAGTCAGATGAAAACTCCACATGGTATAATCATTGTGCACATGAGGAATGAAAAAAAAAAATTAGTTTCTTTGGTAGGAATTTTCAACACCTGTATTAGGGTGTGTTCTTTTGAACAGATCATCTATAGGGGATGGTCTGTTTAGATGGTCAACAGCTACTCCTGTAGAGGAGTAAAAAGGCTTTACAGAAGGCTGAACATCATAATGTTTCTTTGGTTAATGCTGTCTCCTGTAGCTTCATTGTTTTTTTCTTTGTTTAAAAATCTGATTTGCAGGATGAGAAAGAACAGATTTTTCAGAGGAAATCTAAAAGTAATGTAATGAAGTTCCTATTGTACTCAGAGTACCGTAGGAAAGAAAAACTAGGGAAAATCACAATGACAGGAGAATCCAATCTTATGGGAACCCCCAAAATTTCTTACCAGCATCCTTGAGGTTTAGGAAGTATTTCCATTTTTCCACCAGTTTTCAGTACACCCCTAGCTATGGCATCTGTGTTTTTATCTCCCAAGGTCTTGTGTTCTTTGGCAGACTTTTTGAGTTACCCTGCTCTGCGTATCATCTCTAAGCCTTCTGCTAAGCTTGTAAGGAATGAGAGCATCAGGAGACTTTATTCTTAGCACTAACACTACCACCATAACGTGCTGTGAAGCCATGGCTCAAAATCTTGCAAACCTATTACTTTTCTCTTATAAATATACGTGTATTTTTAACTTGTTTTCACTGAGCTTGCATCTAGATTCATGACTGCTTTGCTAAATGTTATATAAGCAAATTTTGGGCAAATGAGTCTTTCAATTTGACTGGCTTGCTGTCCTTATCATCAAATCCATGTCTGTGATCAATTGAGCCAAGATCCTCCTCTGTGTATGGGTAAAGGGCAGCTTTTCAGACCTGGTTTTATTCAGGCTCTGATGGTCCCTCTCTAATTCCAGTGTTTTAGAGAAAATCAGAAGTATGGGAGAAGTTGCTCCTTTGAGGCTACTTGTGATCCCATAAATTTGTGGCTATTAGAAGTGATAAGTTGTTACAGTCACTAGCTCAGTATTTTTTATCAATAACACTGTTGGCCATTCTTTGTCAGGGAACATAATTGCTTATGACTGAAGATATGGAGGATTCTGCCCTGAATTACTCATCTTTTGCCTGAATTGTGTTTTGAATGCATTTTTAATTTTTCATGGGTTTTTGTCAATTTTCACTGCTTTTGCACAAAGGCAGTTGTTTTATGCTTAATGATTGTCTTAGAACTATTGAGTAGATAAGCTGACTTGCCAAGTAGTGAATGTGATAGTTGAAAAGTTTTACCTTTAGTTGATTAGGCACAAGGAGCCACACACAGTGTTTGCATCACAGCTTTACATACTCCATCATGCATTGCAAATTATTACACATTATATTCATTTTTGGAAAATCATTAAAGGATTTGTCCATGGTAATAAACTTTAACTTTACACTCACTTGTGTAAAGTGAGTTTGCTTAAGGTAAAATCTATACTGAGCCTTTGAAATCTGCTACCCATATTTCTTGCTGAGATAAATGCAGTTTTGTTCCTCCTGATGTGAGGTGGTTTTGGCAGCAAAACAAGACCTGTCACTGCAAAATGTCTAAGTATGTTTATGTGTGAGCATCAAGGTTAGTTTGCTTAGAAGTTGCCAATCAACCATTACATGGGAAAAAGATTTAATTCCTGTTGATATAGCTAGAAACTTGATTTATGGGAAGCATCTTCTCCTTAATAAGGCTTTGAAATACCCAGCTATCCTGGTGTTAAATAGTGTATAGAAGACCTTTTGCATCTTTGAAGTTGCAGGTTGCACACTTAAAACCTAAGGAATTACACATTAATGTGGTTGATGGAACTTCAATTCTCTTATGTGAGCAGATTGCAAACTGACTCTGAGTGAACAATTGCATAAATTTTTTTCACAGTTTTTCGACAGCAAATTCAGATCCACAGTAATAGTATCATGCACTTGAACTCTAAGAAAGAAATCATGTCAGAAGGAAATTTTGCCCTTTATTCTTTTGCTCAATCAACTGTATTTTGCTGCCACTATTTGTGATAGTGATGTTCAGTGACCTGATACATGCTGTAATGTGTCCAGAGAGGAGCAACGAAGCTGGTGAAGTGTCTTGGACAAAGTCTTCTAAGGAGTGGCTGAGGGAGCTGGGGATGTTTAGCCTGGAGAAACGGAGTCTCAGAGGAGACTTTATTACTCCCTACAAGTACCTGAAAGGAGGGTTTAGCCAGGGAAGGGAGATCAATCTCTTTCCCAAGTAAGAAGTGATAGAATGAGAGAAAGTGGCCTCAGGTTGCTCCAGGGGAGGTTTAAGTTGGATGATAGGAAAAATTTCTTCACTGAAAGGGTTGTCATGCATTGGAACAGTGCCCAGGGAAGTGGTGGACTCACCATTCCCAGACGTATTTAGAGACGTGTAGATGTGGCACTGAGGAACATGGTTTAGTGGTTGACTTGGTAGTGCTGGGTTAGCAGCAGGACTTGATGATCTTACAGTTCATTTCAACCTAAACAATTCTATGATTATGAACTTAATCATAGAAATGGGCCTGTTTTTGTAAACTGTTCTTATTTTATTGATAACAGGATTTGGTTATCTATTGGAACTGGATGACATAAGCTTTGTTAATTCTTGTATTTGCTCCTTATAGACAATGAATGATTTTGACTATTTAAAACTATTGGGCAAAGGCACATTTGGCAAAGTTATCCTGGTCCGAGAGAAGGCTAGTGGCAAATACTATGCTATGAAGATTTTGAAAAAGGAAGTCATTATTGCAAAGGTAAGGAAGGTTATATTTTTAATATTGGCTAATTTTTAAGAGTGCAGTAATCAAAATTTAATGCATGAGATGTATTTGATTTTTGATGATAACTTGGTTTGATAGAAGTATGTGTGTATCTTCAGGAAACAAGAATGAAAAAGAAAAGTATACCCATTTTGCATGCTTTTTCTTAGAATTTTATAATCTAGAGTGTGCTAGAACACTGAGAGAGTTCCTTGGGCAGGAAGAGAGGGCAATCCAAGTTTAAACAAGAAAAAGTAAGGTCTTCTAGGTACTTTAAATTTTTTTCTAAGTCAATTGCAAGTTTATTCAGATAAATACATTTAACCTAATGGGCCTGTGCTCTGTTTCTGCTGTGTTATATAAGATTGCTATGCATGGGACTAACGATTCCATTTTTTCAGTTTTTGAGAAATAGGGGAAGTCTGAAGCTGATGTCTGAAGAAGTGGTTTAAACTGGCATTGTCCAGTCACTTAAACTTGATTAGTGTCTTTTGCTTGGTCATAATATCACTCAAGTTTAAACTTAGATCATCTACTCTGAGCTTTGTTTCTAACAATTCTGAAGTTTTGAATCCCACTTGCACAGAACAAGTTGAAAGCAAGAAATCTACATACATTTATTACCATGAGACACAGTTGAAAATAATCCTAATTATTAAGGGAGAACATGTTGAGGGATGTGGATCTGAGTGAGATTTTTGAATGCTTGAGGCTTATAACATCAGTTTCCATAAAAACCTGAATGTGAATGGACAAATACTGTTTTACATATGTATTAAAATATCCTTCAGATTTTTTCTGATTTTCCTATTGGCCTATGAAAACAAGGTTTACAAGAGTTTTGCATTCCATGTTCAGGTCTCTGTCACTCCCTTTCTAATTTGTGTGTCACTCACATTTTTGAATATGTTGATCAGTTTCGATTAAATTTGGTAGAGGAGTAGAAGCCTTGAAGACAATTATATTTCCTTGAGTTTCATTAAAACCAGCCCTGTTGCAGAGGGAGAGACTTAAATTTATGTCTTCAGCAGTGAAGAGACTGACCTGTGGGTTCTATGTGCCCTTAGCAGCTGTTTTGTGTGCACTGGCAGGCTGGTCAGCATGTCCATGGTTTGGACTGACAGCAGCAGAGAGTGCCCTTTTCTTCTTCATAGTCAGGAGATACAGGAAGAACAGAGGGTATTGCTGCTGCATTCTCCTCATTCTGCATGGGAAGGGGCATCTCAGCGGCCCTCCTGGTAAGATTTGGCAGCAATCTCTGTGGGTTGCCCTGGAGGTCTCAGAGCCTGTTTGCTGTGTGCTGTGCCCCAGTCTCCAGCCTGACATCCTTACCCAGTGTTTTTCTCACCCCTGGCATCCCAGGGGTCCTCAGTAGAGTCCTACGACCTCCTTTTCTGCAGTTGCTGGTTTGTATTCTTCCAGCCTTCAAGAATTTCAGCTTGTTTCTTTGTATCAATTACATACAAAACAGATTTTTAAATTTTAGGGGTTTTCCAAATACTTTTCTCTCTGCTACAATATCAGTGATAACTAAAGTTGACTATTGGGTAACTCTTTATAATGAGACCAAAAAATTCTTGTTGACAGAAGTATGTATAAAGGTAGAGAAATTCTGAAGAAGTCAGAAATGCAACTGTTTAAGTTTGAATTTAGCTGTGTAGCCCAGTCAGCATGTGAACATGCCATGGGGATTTATCAATAGCATCTAGCTCTGGAGATCAGTGCTAAGGCTATGGTCCCTAGGTCTGCAGTCCCAACTCTGCGGGTAATGTGATATAATCCACACTCTGGAATCACCAAATGGTTTGGGTTGGAAGGCACCTAAAAGAGTATCTTGTTCTAACCCCCCTGCTGTGGGCAGACACCTTCCACTAGACCTGGTTGCTCAAAGCCCCATCCAACCTGGCCTTGAACACTTCCAGGGATGGGGCATCCACAGTTTCTCTGGGCAACCTGTTCCCAGTGTCTCACCACTCACACAGTGAAGAATTTCTTCCTAACATTTAATCTAAATCTCTCTGCTTTTAGTTTAAAATAATTCCATTTTGTCCTGTTGCTACCTGCCTGTGCAAAAAGTAGCCCTATAGAATTTTATACCCCTAACAGCATAATATGAAGCAAAAAAGTAGTGCATTGACAGCTGAATAGCATCTGCCCAGTTCAGACTAAATATGTTGATCCTAAGTTTTCATGACAGATTAATATTGCACTTACCAGGAAATTACTACCAGTATTACAGACTCCTGAGGCAATGCCAGAAAAACTGGTCATTGCCAGCTGTTTGTGCCGTATATCTGGTGAACCACAGAGGTTTAAAAATAAATAAATGAACAAACATTTATGCTTGCTTTTCTCCTTGAAGTGTTTTTTTTTGTTGTTATTTTTATTTTCCTGCCCGTATGAAGTTGTAGTGTATGTACTGTGGTGCACTGCTATTCAGATAAATGGCATCATAATTTATTACCACTGACTCTGTTGTTGTTGTTTTACTTCCTATTTTGACAATTTTTAAAGTCTAATTTAAAACTCCTGACATCTGTGTTTACTTTCCAGTTTAATAATACCTTATCTTCAGAGCATAGTCTGATAAGCATATGTGTAGTACAGTAATGTTATATTGGTATTATTTGTTGCAATAATAACGTGTACTCTGACTAAATATATTTACTTCTGCAGGATTACAGTTGAAGTTTCAGTCACACTAGGGTAGTCTTTAGTTCTGTGTGGTAGGAAGTTCGGCCGTAGCTTAACACTACAGGAAATGGCTACACCCTCCCAGTGGCTCCCAGGCTTTTCAGGTCTGGCCCCTGACAGCCTGGGGAGGGGGATTCACAGCATGTATCACATACAGAATTGTATAAAATGGCTATGTATTCATACTGAGAGCCCCCTAAGAGCTGTGCTTTTCTCCCTAGTCCTCTGGAGCTGTTCGCGTTGTAGCTCAGGGAGAGTCCTCTGCCTGCCATCCTCGTCGCCTCACCCCTGCACAGCACTGCTCTGCAGACCTGGTGGTGTGAGGGGCCGCAGCCATGCCCCTGGGGCCTTGGCATCACCCCCAGGCTCCTTCTGTGCCCCCTGCATGGTTCCCACGCAGGGAGATGGTGAGAGGGCCAGCCTGTGGAGGGAGCAGGGGACAAATGTGAGTGAGCTTCCCAAGAAGCAAACAGCATCTGGGTTAGTTTCCTTCTCTCACTTTGGTACAGGGTTCCTTTTAGTCTTCCCCATTCAGGTTCACAGACAGGAGAGTGTCACTGTCTTGCTCCAAATTGCCTCTTTTCCAAAATGTGGCTGAAAATGAGTTGGGGGTTGTGTGGACATCTCCCACATCCCGCAGATGAGGCCAATGTCCTCAGGGAAGGAGGTCAGCCTGGCCAGAGGAGCACTGCTTGCAGCCGGGCTCCTAAGGACTGCTTGGGTGGATAAAAACAACACCAAACCAAGTGAAAGTTTAAAAACAGGAAAACTGACTTTACTTAACACTTGGCTAGATGAGACTTGGTTTTATATTTGCCTGTCAGTTACTCCATGTGTATGTGTCTTGCACCTTGGTTCAGTCTCTCTGTAGATGCATTGCTCAGGTGATTCATACCAGAACTGTGAAGTAGTGATGACTATGTTTTTAAGCTATCAAATCCAATATTTTAATTTCTTCCTTCCCTGAATTGTATGTAAAGACTTCGTTTTCAAGAAAGAAAATAAGAAAAGCGAATCAAATATGTTAAATTGTGTTTTGTCAAATATTTTCTCAAAAAATGTGAAGGTTCATTCATTTTTCAAAACTGTGCTGTAGCTTTCTCTTTTAAAAGTGTTGACCTTTTCCTTATAAGAAGAATTTTATATCTTAATTCGGACCTACTTCTGCTATTTATTTCTCAGGATGAAGTGGCTCATACTCTTACAGAAAGCAGAGTATTAAAAAACACCAGACACCCTTTTTTAACAGTAAGTATTGGGAACTAGTTTTAAGTACATTAGCAGTTAATATTTAGCATCCATTATCATAATATTTTACAAATTTTGAAGTTTTTCTCATGATGATTTGTAAACAATCACTAGCTCTCTGGTACTTAGGATATCCTTTATCAGGATATGTAATTAAGAATTCAGAAATAAAGTTTCTAATTATTTTGTAAAGCTTAACTGTACTGAAAACAAATTTAATTGTAGAACTGTGTAACTTGTGCAATTTTTTGTAATTTTTGTATATGAGCACTTCTTAAATAAAAGTTATTAATTTCACAGAGGTGTAAGTATTTTTTACCAAGAAAACTTAATTAAGAATTCAGTAAAACAATAAAAATAACTATTTGTTCAACATAAGTAGCTCATAGAGCCACAAAACTTAAACCCCACTACCTTTATGTGGTTAATATTTAATAAAGGAAAAGACTGAAATGTGAATATTTTGAGACACCAAAAATTAGGATGAATTGATTTAACTTTACAGCTGACCTTCCGTAGAAGTAGTTCTGCTTTTCTAATTTCTCTTCTTTGAGAATATATTAGAAAATATTTTCATTTATTTCAAAATATAATGAACATGTTTTTTAAGACAGGGATTTTTTTGGGGGCTGGTATTAAAATATCAAAGTATAACATGGAAGCTTTCCTATTTAGTAAAACATGAGCCTTTTGGAAAGCAGAGGATTGCATTTGCATTGCTTGGCCAAAATGTTCTTGGAAATTCAGTAAAGAGAAAGAGATCCTGTAATGTTTCTTAAGTTAGGGTATAATGATAAACAGGAGTAGGGGTACCTCAATTCAAATAATGCAACAATGTTACTGCAGTTTTATCTTCTTATCTTTCTGTTATTATTAAACAAGTGTTGTAATGAGTTATGCAGTTTAGTCACATGAGTCTTCTTATGCTTGTTACATTTAGTTCTACTGCATTTCATTTCTTTTAGGCCAAGTCTTCATCTGTAGATTTTCTATGATATCACTGATAAGTCAACATTGATAAGTCAAAAATTTTAATTAAGATAATAACATCTGTTGCAACTTTAAAATTATATGGAAATGAATATATTAATTTGGCACTCAGCATTTTTACCATTCATAATATGAAACTAGAGAGTCCTTGCTTTGGAAATGAAAGCTCACTGGAAGTTAAGATCACTTTTAAGATTTCACTTTGGAGAAATGAAAAAGAATATGATAATCTGTCTCTTCATGGGCACTGTCGAAGTGGACATCATGAAGTATGATGAGTGAGAATAGCTGGTACCATATATGGCAGTAAGACATTAAGTATAAAATTGTGTGTTTTAGTAGCCTTTTAGTACCTTATTGTAACAAGCATGATGTTTTCCTATCAGTGGATATGTGGCAGAGATGAGGAATGACTTGAAAGTTTTTGTATTAATTTGTCTCAAGCTCCAGATAGGAACTTACACTTTCAGTTACTGTGATAGTTCTCACCAAAATCCGAATTTTCTACTTAAAAAGATAAAATCAAGTTTTGTTACAATTTAAGTGCAAGAAGTTGGGTTAATATAAGATGATAATTGGTTTGATTTTGCTGTTTTCTTTGCAAGTCCTTGAAATATTCCTTCCAGACAAAGGATCGTTTGTGTTTTGTGATGGAGTATGTTAACGGAGGAGAGGTAAGTTTAAGAAAGATGTTCTGCACTTATAACAGTAAAGCTGTCACTGGACTACACGTTAAAGGTTATAATTTTTCTTGACATTTTTGCTTTCTAGTACCTTAAAAAAAAAATTGAAAATGTTTTATTAAAAAAAAAAAGGTTGACATGTTTTTATAACTTTGCTGTCAAAACTAGTTCCTATTCTGGAAAAATTAGACTGCTTTATAGTGAAAGATAATTTTGTGCTAGAGAAATAATACAGATGGCTTGCTTATTGTTTTTTTCTTTAAGCATATTATAGCACATTCTGGCACGAAACAGTCATAATCCAGTGTAAACAAGCAAAAATAATGTTGAGTAGTCTTACTTTTCCTCTAATATTAAATGTGTGCTCTCTTTGCTATAACTTTTGCAAATATCTATTGGAAAAAAGTGGAACATTCATATTTCTCCTTGCTTCTCTCCACTTGCTGTGTAGACTGAAAATTTCAACTAAAACACTAAACTTCTTAGGAGCATTTTTAGCTTTGAAGCCATTGCTGTCCTCCAGCTCTTTACTAAATAGTGAAATATCAAAAATGATACCTAGCAAATGGAATTAGAGAACTGCAATCTAAGAGAGGGCTTTTATCCACCTTTTAGGTGCTGTTTGCTATTCAGACTGTATCTCATTACAACATGGACTAGGGGATTTTCCTTATTTTGTCTACTATATGCTTCATGATAATGTTAAAGGACTAAGTTTTTCCACTAGGAGTTTTGTTTTTTTTTAAATTGGAAAACTGTTTCTTCATTCAGGAATTACTGTGGCATGATACTGGCTTTTTGCATTATGTTTTTGCTGTGTTCTTCTGCGACAAAACTGTGTTCAGCCCTAACCCCAGTGCCTGAGGCCCATTTGTATCCCAGCTTGTCCTTGGCTGTCCTGTACCAGCCATGGCTAAATATGGTGCTGTAGGGTTCTCATATGGGAAGATGGCTTGTTTGACTTACATGTATGAACCCAGTTCTGCACATCACAGGTGTTGAAGTAGATACAAGAATCTCCCTCAGCAGTAAAGGGATAACAGCCTTCTCTTGGACACTCAGCTGGCTTATTTGACATTGAATTTGCATCACCAATATTAAGCCAATGCTATCTGCAATGACTTTTAAATAATATCTTATAAACTAGCTAATTCTTCATAGTTTTCTCTGTGTAAGACTTTACTGTATTTTTGTTTTTTCGGGATACAGTTTGCAAGTATGTTTTTAACATCATCCTGTAATTTAGCTATTCGTCTTTTTGAAGGGTACTTTTCTGTCCTATTTGAATGCAGAGCAGAGCCCATAGAGGATGTTTTAAACTCCTTTCTTATGACTGAGGATGCTCTGACACTGTGTTTTGGCCAACTATAGTTTTATCAGTGCATTTCTCTGTATTGAGTGGTGCAACTTTGTGACTGCTGCTGCAGGTGTCTTGTGTCACAGGTTTCTCGGTGGCAGCCTGCTTTTGTTCATGGGATTTGAGCAATTGCAATGTACTTTACCAAGACTGGGTTGCTTTCTTCCAGGTATGATGCTCCTGTTTGTCAGTGTTGCTCATGTTGTTTGCTGATGGTTCCCTCATTCAGTGAAGCTAGCTGTAAAGTGTTGCCACAGTGGGAAATAATGGCCTTTTAGGGTAGGCAGTTTTCTTTGAAGAAACTCTCTCGATTTGCTTATGTGCAAATAAGCACACATCTCTTTGACTAGAGATCTGGAATAGTAAGTTGGACAAACTGCATTTTTTAATAGGAATATCTTTAATATTACCAAATTTTCTTGTGAATTTCAGACTTTAGTCACTGTCTGCTAAGAATTACAGAGGACTTCGTATTTATAAAAATAGCTTTGTTATTAACTCAGAGCTACTGAAAGTAAGTTGCTCAAAGTTTAGCCAGCATTTTAGCCTATATGATACATAGATCTTTTTCTTTTGCTGCTTCTTTCTACTCTTCTGTCTGTGTTCCAAGGAAGTTACATTTCCTTATAATGTTTTCTGATTGTTGAAGATGTCGAAAACTCATCTTTTAATTATATCCTTCCAGTGGGAAATTGACTGTAGATATACCGTGTTGCTTTTGATTCTCTCCAGTGCTGTACTACCTTCAGTGTGTTTCTGTTTAAAATTCATTTAGATTAAATATTTCTTTTTAGTTAAACTGTTGTGCCTGAGTCAATTTGTTGGGAATTTTCATGGATTATGTCTTTCAGGACCACTGTTGCTCAATCAGTTCTCCTCTTGAAGGATTTCTTGAAGTTTGTGTACATATTCTTGACTCCTATGCAGGTGAAGGCAAGAAAATGCCACAATTTAGGCTTTTCAAGTATAGTAGTAAAAGCTGTGGTCAGTACTAGGACTCTTTTGATCCTCTTCCTATGGCTAGAAAGGAAAACAGTCAAGGAAAGGGTCACAAATTTTCTATCTGGAGAGGAAGAAATTGTGTTAAAATGATCGTAAGCAAGAATCTTCTATCTCTATTAAAAATCTGGATCCATGTTGAAGTTAATATCCCTCTAGAATAGTCACAATTTATCCTTGCCTTACCTTGCCTTTGTACCTTCAAATTAGCTAGGCTCATTTAAGAAGAGAACTTGTTACAATGAAAATATAACTGTAATCCCAGTTTTACTGGGATATATGTGTGCTCTTTTACAGTGTACAAAGTATTACAGTGAAGAATTCTCTTTTGGCTTCCTTTGAAAGAAAAGCAGCATATTATGTACTTAAATACAGAGGAGCAAAACATTAGAGGATTTTTTCAAACAGATTATTCAGATGGAAATATTGAATATGTTTTCCTTATACTGAGAACTTCTTTTCTGCTGCTTGAAATAATTGTTGTGGGATGAAAGCTTAATTTTTTTCTTCATTTGGTTTTGCTGTTGGACTCCGTGGATGAAGTGTTTACCCATGTCTATTGATCATAAACTATGTTGCAGTGTATAGCTAGAAGGATACTTCTGCCATTGTAATTACTTCTCAATACCTTTGTTGTACTGAAGGAATTACATTATAGTAGCATTATGACATCGAAATTTGATTTCAAGAAGAAAAGAAAACTGTCTGGCTTAGAAGAGATGACCAAATGGTTCTTTATTGTTGGGGAATACTTGCGGAGTATGTGTTTCCCCTTTTTTATTTCCAGTATTTTGCTTTAAAGGTTGAAAAGCTTTTAGGAAAGAAATCTATTGCATACATTACTCTCCAGAGTACACTGATTGAGCTAACTAATAAGTTGATTAACTTTCTTGCTCTGCATTTTCAGGATAATTCCAGATTCCATACTTTGTAACAAACTTAAATGGTAATTATGTGTATAATAAAATTAGACCCTAAAATTTGTTCAGATGGTTCTTTGCACAAGAATTCTGAATCTCTGTTCCTCTTGGCATTTTTGTTCCACATCTCTTACTTCAATTCATTATCCAGGAGAGAACAAAATGATTTGTTGTAATTTAACGAGTGCTATTACTGTCTATGAAAAAAAAAAAAAAAGAAAAGAAAGACAGAGGATTTACAATGTACTTTACAAAAACTACGTAAACTTGAGAATATTCTTTAGCCTAAAATTATGGTAGTCCATGTGCTGTATTTCTTTGGGTATAGAATGTGCCTAGAAGCAGTATAAAGTCTGAGACAATGAACAAATAATTCAGAATTTCAAGGCTGCTACTGTAAGTGCTTTGAAAAGTCAACAGTGAAATATAAAAGGCAGAGCTGAGCAAACCCAGTACACAACAGCATGAGGCAGACATTCAACTTACAACATGCTAAGTAGGTCACTTGCACGTGTACAAGTTTAACATATCAATTGATACAAGGTTGTGTCTTTTATATATTTGGCATGCTTGGATCTGCAGCTGAATATACTTCTGTGTTTGATCGTCTCTAAAATTTTTCCATGAAATTTTTTTATTATGAAAAAACCCCATGACAGCATTGTTGTTCAGTTTTTAAAGGCATACCAGGAAATTTGTAGCTCCAGTCCTCACTGTAACAATAGCACCCTTGTGTGTGCCATCAAAAATGTTATGTGCAAAATGGCCTTCTTTGTGCCAAAGCTATTTCTATTGCAATTTCAGTGATTTTATAGCACATATTTAATAACTGTAAATCCATAAATAGTGCAAATGTTGGAAACCTTTTTTATAACCTTCCGTCACATTTCTTTTTTTCCCTTCTCTGACTTAATAAATATAATCTTCTTGTTCTGACTATTGTAAATAGAACATGGTGGTAAAATTATTCCAAAATAGTGAACCAACTAAATAATTAGCCAAAAATAATGCTGTAATCCCCCTGTAATCTCCCTGCCCTCCTTATTACAGTTTTAGAATCTGCTTAATATCTGTAGTGTATGTCTGAGTGTATGAATGTGCTTTTAATGTGCGTTTTTATATCTAAATGTACATTCCTCATTCAAAACTAGCATGTATGGTTTGGTGACAACTCTGTTAGGCGCTATAATAATATGAAGAAAAGTGACCATAGTGTCACATATGTATTAAAATAGACTGATTCAGGAACTGACAGTTTCTTTGCCAAACACAGAACTGTTGTTAGTTGTTTCTAGCTGGTTATTGTACTTTGAAGTTAGTTTTTTAAATTAATATAAATAATCTTGTTGGAAATAAACACTAAAGAAAATATTTTTTTCATATGTTAACTTCTCAGGTTATCAACTCTCAGATTCAGATTTGGGACACTTTTTAAATGGAAACTGAAACAAATGTGTTGGTATTAAGTATCCTGAAGTGTTAGAATTTTCTAAGGCTGCTGCTCAGCTACTGAATTAGTCTCTTTCAAACAGAAAACTGCAAAAGTCCTTTAGAATAGATATGATTGTAGGGCTAACTGGAAGTTATACATTTTTGGAGCGTGTTGACCTATATTTTTAATTCTTTTAATTCATCAAAACAACAAAAATCCCTCCCCCCCCCTGCTTAAAAATGAGTAGCATTAGCTCATTACTTATGAAAGAAAGAAACCATAAAACAGACATAAATGCATAAATTACATAAATTTTGTATTTTGCTTTATGTGAATGAAGTTCTATTTAGCAATATTTAAATATTGCAAAAATGTGTGGAAAGGACGACACAAACTGGGAAATTTACTTGTTCTTTTCCCGATTTGGTAATACATGAGGCATTTCATGAAGTCAGACTTGGTTGCTTAGTGTGCATGTGTCTTGTGTGGGCAGTGACCATAAGCAGCCATCAGTACAGGGAGCAACTTCCTAGAGGAAGGGCTCATGTCCCACCAGGGATTGGTCCTTACACAGGTAAACAGGCAACAGGAGCAATAGACACACCTAAAACATAAAGATCCTCCTCATCATGCAGGTTTGCCATTTTCATACAGAGTGTCTTGAGAACTGGAAAAGAAGTTGAAAGGGGAAATCCAAATACAATGAACAAAGTTTAAGTATTTTCTTTAAATCACAGTGCAGTTTCTGCTTTCTGTGAAGCCTCTGCTTATACAGATATATACTGCCAAAAGGCTCAGTTTACTGGGAGGTGTGTTTAGGCTGAGGAAAAGGTGATACACCTATTATGAATTACAACTCTTAGGTAAGAAGTTGACTTCTAGTTCACAGCAATGACTTTTTAATTATGTTTTGAAAACTCGCAGAATCATCAACGTTTGAAGCAACCTTCAAAATCATTGAGTCTAGCCATCAACCCTGAACTACCATAATCGCTCCTAAGCATATTCCCAAGTGCCACATCCAGAAGTCCACCCACTGAAAATACTGCACTGTTTTGTGCCATGTGAATAGTGTAGATTTTCTGCAGGTATTAAGTAGGATGTGATAAAGGCAGATTAAGCACATCATTTTTTGTTTGTTTGTTGTTATTGGTGTTTAGCTTCTGGTTTTTGTTTTTTTCCCCCTACCTTGCCATTTCAGAATTCTCGCATGCTTGATACTTTTAGCAGTGAAAAAAACCCTCCCAAACCTCAATGCATAGTTGTTATGGATTTCACTGTCTATGTTTCTTTTATAAAAGACAACTTTATGTATTTCTGTTTTGTTGATTGTTAGCTTCTGTGGTAAAGCCCAAAACATTGTAACATGACCCCTTTGGTCTTAAGCAGAATGCAGAAATATACTCATTAATCTTGGCTTGAGGACTTACCCAAACTTTCTTAAAACAATAAATAAAACTCAATTTCAGAGAGCATTTCAATTAAATAGCCAAAATGTGCTTTTTCGGATGTTCCAGGTTCTGAGGGTGATGTTTTGTCCACTAAGATGCTGAAAACCTTACAGAGCTTCACCTTACACTTTTGCATTGCAGCTGAAATTATTGGTGATACATAATGACTATTATTTTTGCCAAAAGACTTAAAAAGTGTCTGCACAGTGCTGTTACGTAAAAAGTATTAAAGAGGAGACAAAACACCTAAGGAAATGTTTACATTGTAGAAATACACTAAATACATAGATATGCATAGATAGATTTATTTTTATAAGCCCTAAGCGGTTGTTGATTTGCTTTTTCTAGTGGCTGATATTGTGAGCAGTATGCACGTGAAGTTTGTAAAATGTCAGTTCACCTGTTCAGTCCAAGTCTATTGAAGAATCAGACCTTTTTCAGTTCAAAGAAAAGTTACTAATGCACTGAAAAAGATAAGGCAGAACAAAAATCTACATTTTAGTGCTATTTCTCAGTGACTTAAAGCAAAAATCTGAGGAAGTGCCAGAGGGAGAAGTACAGAATGATGCTGTTGCATACTTTGTTTTTTTTTTTCCTCTGGTAACTGAAGGTTAAATGAGTAGCAAGCAGAATGCCTTAAACAAGATTGGTATATTGATTAAAACGCTGATTTAACAGCTCGCTTTCTCCCTTTGGAAACCTGGAAAAGATAAGCCAGCTGCTGTCTAAGAGTGCTGAGTGTCCACTGAGAGTACACTATCTATCATCACAATATGGTGATGAGAGGTGTTTTATGTTTGTGTTAATTTCCCCCACTAAATCAGTAATTATTACAATCCTGTCCCTGCTGTTTACCCTGCAGCTGTTTTTCCATTTGTCGAGAGAGCGGGTGTTCTCAGAGGACCGCACACGCTTCTATGGTGCAGAAATTGTCTCTGCCCTGGACTATCTGCATTCTGGGAAGATTGTGTACCGTGATCTCAAGGTAAAAAAAGAAAGAAAGAAAAAGTAATCAAATTTTTGTTTTTGCAGAGACTATGGGGACAAACACAAAGTAATTATAAAGTTGCACTATTCAGAGTTAATGGGGAAAAAAAAAATCCGTGTTCAGTTTTAAGTTCTGTGTGTGCTGGAAGAAGTTGTTTGATACAGTAATCTCTAGATGGGTACATTCCCTGACTTTAAATGGATTAAAAAATGAAACAGGATACTGTAGTAACAACACTTGTAGGAGATTCAAGCTTCTGATCCTCATCCTCCCCACCCCCTCCCCTGTTACTTATAACTTAACTTAGATATCAGCACAAATCTCAAATAGAATTCTCAGTGTCCCCAAACAAGGGAAATGGTGAATTGGGATGATGTGACTGCATTCTTTTTATCTCAGCAAAGAGGTGTCTTTCTCTGTGATTGGAAAACATTTAAAACAATTCAGAATACTTCAACAGGAAAAGAATTTCAGCATAAATTTCAAATTTGCTTTGTCTTTTGTACCTTGGGAAAGATTCTTGTTATTGGAATGCAGTTTGTCTTAGATTTGCCAGTGTATACAGTTGCCTAGTACTCTGTTGCTCCAGGTATTCTGTGAGTTCTTTGTAAAATAGCCTCTGTTTTCAACAGAAACATTTTTAAACTTATCTGGGAGGAACCTCTAAATTCCATTTTGAGAACATTTTATTCCTGTGTCAAGCCTTTAATTTTATGTACAGCAAATTGTCTTTTCCCATTGTACATGCATAGTAGTGGAATTAATTCATGGAATCCTCTGTACAGGAACCAAGGAGAAGGAGGCAGTGGTAGGCAAGTTCTGCTCAGGGAGGCAGACAGAAAACAAAATCCTGGGTTACCTGCTTGTAGCAGAATCTGTCATAATAACCTGAAATGCTATGACATCCTAGGAAAACATGGCATTGTCTGGTCAAGGAAAGATAGGTGATAATTTTTCATTTAAATTCTAAATAATAAGGAAAGAGGAATTTGACGTCATTAATCATCTCTTTCTGCTCTCATTTGCTTTGTGTTTTGTTTGTATGACATTTAGACTCAACAGGAAATCTAAAGCTTTGGATTGTCTTACAGGCTTTATGCAGACTTAGAGAGGCAGGGCTATGATTGTTCTATGTTGGTATTTTCACTACATACCTTATAATTTGAAAAAAACCCCAAACCATTTTCTGTTGAGAAAAGTTGTTCAGAATGTTTTCCTTGGTTTCAGTTCTATCTGTATTTTAAGTATGGATAATTAAAACCTTTTGGGAAAATGATATTAGCCTTTATTCTGTTTTCACATTTCTAAACAAGAGTCCTTGTTTTTTTGTTTGGATTTTTTTGTCAGTAGCTGCCCTATCCCCACTTCTGTCTATTATTTAAAAGGCTCTGGATGATGGAGGTATTTTAAGGATTTATGGATACATGCTGTTTCATGACAGTATAGAAAGTAAAAGGTATCTTGATAAGTGGATGTCATGTTAGAGCAAAGGAAACCTATGAAGTCATTGACCTGAGATTTACTATTGTAAACTGTATTAAAGTATTAACTAATTATTTAACTTGTATGGCAGTAAACACTGTTAAATACTGTAACATAAGAGATGCTGTATTTTTTTTAATTACAAACAAATTACATGCTGTTGCAAGGAATAACCAACCCTCTTTTTACAAAATTTATGTAATGCATCAACCTGTCCTGTTAAGAAATACTAAGGGAACATTTTTCTTCCCAACACACAGTTAGAAAATCTAATGTTGGACAAAGATGGACACATAAAAATTACAGATTTTGGACTTTGCAAAGAAGGAATCACAGACGCAGCGACTATGAAAACATTCTGTGGTACTCCAGAATACCTGGCACCCGAGGTATGATTTAGAATATTTTCTTACGACACAGGATAAAATGTTTCTTTTCCATTTAATTTTAGATTGACAGTCTGCCTGATTAATACTCTGTAGTTGATATTCAGAATGGAATGTGCTGCTATTCTTTGTGGTGATTGTGTATATTGATGTACTCTACTTCTTAGTGTTTAAAAAGGCCTCTAACGTGCATTTTCCTTCTCATGTTTGCCTTCCTCTCTGAAAGTTTTTATCTTCCGATGATTTCTTCAAAAATAATCTTCCATCTGTCTGTCACTTGGAACATATGATCCTGCTTAACTGAGCTGTATAACTAGCATTTATATAGTCTCAGTGGAGGCGAGGGGGAATAGGAGGGTACTGAGTTTGATGAGTTTTATCCAAATTCCCCAGTAGCAGGGAGAGGGAGTTGAAATTTTAAATATTTGTGCTAAAAACAGTTGAGTGTATCAACCTTGGAACTGGTTGAGGTGGGCACCAAAACTGGCTGTTTCCTAGTATGTAAACAGAAGTGGCATGCCAGAGTATGCCACCCCATCTTTACCATTAACTGGCACTCGGAGTGCCATGCCTCACACTCCTCAAGGATTGATGAAAAGATGGACATGAGGACATTGTTTTGGTTCCCCTTGCAGCTCTGGTTTGGCCACTTGAGAATCTGTTGTGCAAGCTCAAGCCATCCAAATGATCTGCTCCAGTATTACTAGTGCTGACTGCTCTGCCACTGATGCCTGCTGAAAAAAGGCAAGGGAGGCACCACCAGGATTGTGTTTCTGTCCTCTCTGTCTTCAGTCAACAGTACTGATGGTGGTGCTTGGAAATGTCAGCCTGCCTCTCCTCAGGGGCTGTCAAATGCAACTCCAGTATTCATAAGAAAGACAGCCTAATTTTTTTGCTTAATGCTAAGGGTTCTGTGGATGCTGAATTAGCCCTTATTTCCACTCTTGTCAGCATTCAAGATTACTAATTGACATAGTGCATACCTGATAAGTGAGGTAACTTTCTAGTCGACCTAAAGGACTTTAAAAGGCCATTCAGTCCTACCATTTGTTTTACCAAGGCTTTGAAGAGATTTCAGAGGGATTTCCCACCTCTTGCAGCAACTCAGCACCACAATAAAGTCTTGTTCCTATCTAATCATCTTTAAATATGAGCACGCCTTAGTTTGAATGGAGGAGGCACTGATTCAACATAGCTCTTTCTTCTCTTACTTTCAGCAGTACACAAGCTGTGGAGTCTGTTTCAACAAGCAATTTTGATTGCATTTTGGTTTTTCTTCTAAACCTTACAATTAAAGGATGTCAAAGAAACCGGTACACATCACCTTCTGGATAGTGCTGGCTGGAAATAAAGATTTTAGAATGGCTATGTTTGTGGATTTGAGAGTCTTTCTAAATCTCATAATTTAAATTTCCTTCCAGTTTGCAATCAGGGAGGAAACTGAAACTGCTAGTAGCTGGTTATAAGTCAATATGGGAGGCAGAATTAATGAAACCATTTTGGATCATAGCAAGATCTTTTGATACCAACAGTATCTCTTTTTTCTCCAACAGTAAAGGAGACATCAGTATTTTTAGGAGCCACTAACTTTCTCTTTATCCAGCTGGTACTATCTTCCTTGATTCTCTCAGCAATGGAGAGAAATCTGAACAGTCATACTCTCACACTGAAGGTTTGCAGTACCTGAATAATTTTGGTTGGCTAAATGTGTTCATTTCAGATGTTTGGTGAGTCACCAATTATGTGGAGCTGTGAAGATAAACTCACTGATACCTGGCCTCCTCCGCAGAATTCCATCTCATAGATTGCAAGAAAACTTGCATGTGGTTTGTTACAATTCTGTTTGGCAATTTCTGATCTCTCGTTTGTGTTTAGTGCAGATACACTCAGCAGTTGTCTACATTTAAGAATTCCAGAACTATTTTTGGCCTGTTTTGAATCTTTTATGGCTACTTAGAAGAAGTTGCAGATTTGCTTGTTTGACTTGGTACAGTGGCCTTTCCTTGTGTGTGTGCCAGCTCTTACCCCTTCATTGTCTTCTTGTCAACAGTCTTGAAAACATCCTCTAAGGGTGCAAATATCCCATTCAGTTGCATTCATCTGCTTCTCCTTCTCTCACTTTTGAAAACACGTCAGCTCTCTCATCAAATTTGGCAAGGGCTCATTCTGGAATTTAGACACTTTGCTGTAGCTTGCTTTTCTGTTCTCTAAAAGTCTCACTTCTCTGCTCCACCTCCCATTATGAATATTTTTGGACACCCATCCAGTCAAAACCTGTCTTGAAGGAAATTGCCTCTTCATTAACCCTGGGAACAAGGGAACTCATTCCCTTTGGCCTCAGAGATAAAGGGATTTGAGCAAGCAAACTAGACAGGTTACTGGTACAGCATAAGAAGACTCAACACCTTTAACTGGATAGTTGCTCACCTGAGACAATTGTATCTATTTTTATAGCTCAGTTGTATCTATTTTTGTAGCTGGGGCAGCTGACTGATAAAGGGACCACCAAGAGCCTGGGTCCTCTAGTCTATTTGTGTGCACATTTTAGAGAATGAATGCACAAATCACTCCTCTCTGCAGTTCAGGCCACAGAAATCATTATCAGGTGCCAAAGATTTACTACCCTGTGACAAACTTCAGATCACGAGAACCTAATGTTACAACTGGACTTTAATCCTCTTACCACAGTGAATTCCTGCCTGTCTATCCCAAGACAAATGGCAGACTTGTTTTGCCTGGTCGTGGTAAGTTTAAAGGCAGATACCTTTCAGCCTTTCTTTAGAAGCAAGGTATTCATTCTCCAATTATGTGGAGAAATCCATTCATCATCTGTCCTTTTAATAATACACTTGCATCCGCTTTTTTTCATCCATGTCAGCTGTGATGGATGCATCCCTTCTGCAGGCCTTTTAGTTCAGTTTCCCATGTACTTGTTGGCTGGTGGTAGAGGACACAAGAACAGCGTGCTGTGGAACATGCAGGGGCAGCCTGAGCCTGCTGCCTACCACCCAGGAAGCAGCTGACCAGGAACATTGCACTGGTGGGAATCTATACCCAGCCTGAGAACTGACTAAGTATTTTCTTTTGTATTAATTCAGTGTTGTGGTTTTGGTTCCAAACAAGTACTTGGTTCTCCAAATGCCTTGTGCACCACTGTTTGAGGCATGGAGTCCTGTGCACTCTTTCCATCTTTTTGCAAAAACTAGATTGTAGGTGCTTCCAACAGGTAAACAGGGCAGTAGCTAAGCCAGCTTAAAGTGTATTTTCTTTTCTCCTCACGTGACATTCTCTCAGGTGAAGGTGTCTTTGTGTATCCATATGGAATTATTTCCCAAGGCAATTTCAGAATTACTCTGGATCAGGAAATAAGCCCTATTGCTGCATTTTCCTCACAAACCTTATGTTTCTGCAATCAAAATAGTCTTTCTGATCCTCTGTCGAAAAGGCTCTTTCATCTCACATTGATAGGGCCTGACTTTTCATATAGGACCTGATATTGACTATAGATAATTAATTAGGAGAGCTAGAAAAATGCCACTGTCCATACAGAGATCAAATGGATGGTGGGCCACAGGAAAAAACTATGATGAGCTTGCCAGGTTAGAGTCAATTCTCATTCTATCTCTGTGGAGATAGATTTACTTTTCTGTACCATCGCTGACTTACTATTTGTGGAACCGATATGGAAGTTTATGTTTACCTTCACCACACAGTGTGCTTTTAGGGGTCTGCAGGACTTCTGGCTAAGTTGTCCACAGATCCATTCCCTTTCTGTTCTCCTCTCCTAATCCTTCCCTGTTATCCAACACCAGCTTTCTTCGTTTTAAAGAAAATTATAATAGCATTGACTGTGTTTGTCCTACATCACTATGTGCTAAGCATGAAAGACAGTAGGGTATGAAATCATCCTCTGGGAAGAAAATAGTTGCCACTGCCAAATAGCAGGGCTTATATTTGTTAACAGTACAGATGTACATTTGTCGCACTTTTTGAAGAATGAGCAAGTAACTTTTTGTTTGTGAAATTGTAGTCTTTTGAGAATAGTTTGGTTGTCTGATAGATGGTGAAATTACTCTTATCATCTGCAGTGGAACTAATGCAAGCCTCATTTTTTTTTGTGTGTGTGTAAATGTAGTGATAATACTTAATACTTCCCTCTGCTGTAAATATCTGTGGAAAGCCTGTTTGAAAGCTATAAAATATGTCATAATTTCTCACTTCTTAGTAGTTTTTCAGAGCGAAGAGACTGTTTCTTAGAAGTCTGTTTCCACTGTTATTCTTCAAAGTAAGCTGTCACGTTAGGGATCATTGTGGTGTCAGAAAATGTTCATAGATCCAGTGAGAAAAAGATGAATTGTGATCCCATTTCAGAAACGCAGATGCGTTCTTTACTTCTTTCAGAAAAATTGTTTCTTTTACAGTTTTGCAGTGGCAAAGGCAGGGCAGGACCACATGTCTTTACAGACAGCATTACTTTCTTAATAATGAAAGAATGAAACAGAAGAAGTTTTAAAATACCTGTGAGACTTTTAAAAGCCGTTTGGATTTTGATAGTTTTCAGTTGATTGTCAAGGAGGAGACCTACTAATAAATATATAGACTGGTACAAATTTTCTTTAATAGAACATTCAGGAAATGAAGCTACTTGGGCAGAGAATTAAAGTTCTTTGAGTTCTGATAATTTATAAGGGTGTTTTCTTAGATGAGATTACAGTTTTTGGATCTCTGATTTCAGTTCAGATTCTTAGGACTAAGTTCACAGTCTTCATTATAGGAGAGCAGACAAATGTTGTACTAAGTTTTGGTGTCATGGGAGAGACAAGCTATAAATACCAGAAATTACTTTTGAAGTTTTTAATCTTTTTAACAACAGGAGAAAAGTTGTTTTGACTATGAACAAGTCTGTAAGCGACTTCCTGGATGTCATTCAAATGACTTTTAAAAGATGTAGATGATCAATGGTATGTAGGTTTATTCTAATAACAGGAAACATATTAGGACATTGTTATGTTTTATTAGCATAAAAGTACAGGCTAGGGGAATGAATATGTACAAGATTGTACATATGTACAGATTAGATGGATACATTTCTGTAAGAGCAGTTGCATGTTATTTTAAAAAGCAAACTATTTCAATATAGTTTATGCAGTTACCATCACTCAAAGGTATGTGACGATAAGCAAGACCGGAGTAGATTCATAGCCTTTAACCCTAGATGTGAGAAGATGTGCATGTCCTGTAACTTATTTTAAAATAAGACCAGTGAAGATGAAGGAAATGTTAAGATCAATTATACAATGCTTGTTTGGCCAGTATTTTTTTAGTGATCTTTCTTTTAAAAATGGGAGTGAGAGAGATCATGTGTAATCAATTATTTCACTGAGTTTTATCTCAGAGGAGTGAAAGATAGAACTCTTTTATCAAGAGGCAACTGCTGTCTCTCCTCACACTTCACTTAATTTCATGCTTACAGCTTTTCTTTTTGGGACAAATGTGGCTTTGATATAGTCTAGAACCTGGCCATCAGAGTTCGGTGTCTGAGTTTCAGCAAGGGAAAGCAGGCATGCTTATAGTAAGAAAAAACACATTTTTTCCCATTCTCACAGGAATTGAAATTGAGTTTTTTAAGTGTTGTGGTATATACAGATTACAAAAAGCTGACAATAGAGTCACAAAAAGCATTTTGTCCCTTGTGCAGCTATACATTTATTTCATTCTTTTAACACGCTCGTATTGGATGAAGATATTTGCCAGAGGCAGTCTGGTAATTGTTTGGGCTGAGAATATGATGATCTACCACATAACTTGTCTGATAGGAATTGAAACTAAGTGCTATGTGTGTAGGCAGAGGGGGAACCACTGAAATGCACTGAGACAGGCTAAGGACAGAAATTGATGCTTCCAGTTTTTGCAGACATCATGATAAAGCATTGTTTTAAACAGGGATTTTAATGCAAATAGAAGCTGCAATGCCAGTGTTACAGAAGAGCTCCTTGAAGTGTGGGGATAAGAATGAAGGCACTTGTTTGCAAACTTGATGAAAGCAGTCAACATCGTGGGTAAACTGAGGCAGGCCAGTTGAGAGATCTGCTAAGGGGAGTATGTTAAAAGTTCAGCGCACTGTACTACAGAGAACGTGAAGTTGCATGAGTAATACAGCTGAGGCATTTTCCACCTTTTTCTCCTTTTCTCCTTTATTCCCCATTTCTCCTTCTTCCTTTTCTCCCTTTTCTCCCTTTTCTTATGGGGTAGCAAAAAGAATCTGAGTAAACTGAAGGAGGATAGCGAGGGAGGCTAATAGGACGGAAAAGAAATTAATTAAAATAATCTAATGATGTAACAGGTAGGTTGATAGACCAGAAAATACAGATTAGACATTAGAAGGTTTTTCTTATGGGGAAAAATGTGATTTTGGGCAGGAAAGACAGTTTTGACTAAAGACAATTATGTTATTTTGTTAATTTTTTCCTAAGTAGAAACTAATAAAATGTGTGGCAGAGAGACACAAATGGCAGGAGAATTTGATGAGCAACTTAAAACTGAAGAGAAGCTTGCTGAGGAGTTGTTTGGTTAGGAATATAGAGGAACGGAAGGACAGAATAATTTTTGTTGTGTCTTATGCAGTTTTCTTTTAATCTCCTTTTCCTTTAGATTTCATTTAAATTAAAAGATAATGGACACATCAAGGTAATGTGATTTTTGAAATTCTATGCAACTTTTGTATAAATCTACCAAATATATGTATGTGCCATTATTTTCCACCTCTAGAACTACTGGATGGAAAAGGGAATTTGTGGAAAATGGCACAAATTAAAGGAAAGCTGCTGTTAAGATGTTGTAACATGCATATGTATTCACAAGGTTTTAAGACCAGTGTGAACTTCTAAGAGTTGGGAAGAAATGAAAGACAGTGAAAAAGAAACTGTATGTTAAGCTCAGTTTTTCCATTGTGCTCTAGAGGGAAAGTTCTCATTCATATTTTGTTACCTCTTGTGAGCACTAATGAAGATTGATTGTTAGGGTTTGTTTAGGGGAAGGGACAGTTCTTGTCTTTACTGTGCTTCTTTTAATTTTGTTTGCTTCTGTTAATTCTTTCTTTAGAGAAAGGATAATGAGACATGCCACCAAATTGTCTACATTGATAAAAACATACTGGTATTATGGTTCATAGTGGTTTTGCTAAAGACCTGATAGGCCTGTAGTGGTGCTACTCTAAAAAGATGAGAAGAATTTTCTGTATTAAATTCTCATAAAGTGAGTTTAATGTATTTTTGGAGGACTGAAGGTAAATTTGTTTCTCTAGTTTTAGTCTTGCTTTGTTCTTTTCATGTAAAAACTATATTAAAAAGTGCATTTAAAGCAGAAATGTTGTGTTGTAGCATGATAGACTTGTGGAAACAGACACCTCCACCATTCAGCTTTTGTGCCTTGATGGTATTTTCCAATTACTTTTCACCCAGAGCTAGAAGCAGTATCTGCTGCATAGTTAAGGAATTGCATTGTATTTCTATGCATTTCTACCCTTTGCTTCTCCAAGCATTTCTGTGAGATTTCTTACATCCTTGTAAATATGAGAGTCCTTTATCCTTGTCCTGTGGTAGCTTGGAAAGAAGACACAGGCTGTGACTGTCCAGAAGTAGGCTGCTTGTAGCATCTTATCCTCTGCCTCAGGCAACATTGTGCAGACAGACTCAGTCAAGATGTGTGAACTCGTGTGGATACATTTCTGGGTTTTGTTCCTCCCTTTGAATATAATCTTTTTAGTGCTGAGCTAATTATGTAGTCTCAGTTTTACTGTTGAGTTAGAGTACCTGATCAACTTTCCAACTGTAAAACAGTTTGAAAATCAAATGTAGCTTACATGCAAGACCCAACAAAATTAGAAGTGTTAAGTACGTTTTGGCAGTTCACTTTTATTATGCCCAGTCCTCAAATGTACCAGCAGACAATCATCTGAATGTTAGTTATTTTTCACATGCTTATGTGATCACACAAAAAGTACATGCTAAAAAGAAGCAGATGGTGACAGATGGGGAAGGTTGAATAAGGTGGTTTTGGAAACCTAGAAAAATGCACTTCTGTAATAGTGTAAAAATAAAAATTCTTTGATCGCCAAGTTAGAATGAACAAACTAGAGTGCCCCCCACCCATGAGAAAAAAGAACCCCAGCCCAAATCTTTACTGATAAAAAGAAATGGAACCTATGAGTGTTCAATATATATTTAGCAAAGTATCTTGTATAGTGTTGTTTTGTGCAAGGATAGAACATTAATTTTTATCAGCTAGAGACTTGGAAAGGTGGTAGTTGTATTCTTTCTTTCTTTCTTTTGAAATGATGAATTCAAATCAATTGTGTTTCATGCTCAAAGAATGCTGTCAAAAAGGTCATTCTTCATAGTAATACATTGGCAGTGTTGCAAGTTGTGATAATATTTTTGTTCTGATGTCACAAAAAGCTTTTAACCCTCTTATTATAATGGTAAATAAATTCTGTGTGTAAGGATGTCTGTAGGACTAGAGCTAATCCGTAACAGGCAGCATTACATCCTTGTCATATAGGCAAATGTAAAGCTAAGTAAGTGGAGAAGGTATAATCAACAAAAAAATTAACCATCTTTTATGTGAAGCCCATCCAAGGACCTATCCTACTGTGAAGGTTGAAGATTTGCTTATTCATTTGCATTAGTTTAATGGAGTCTTAACATTCATATCTATTGAGTTATATAAAAAAGATTTAAAATTCCTTAAAAAAATTTCAGTTATGAGATGTATTTTATTTCATAAAATCAAAAGTATATAACCTGATGAATATGAATTGCCAAGTCTTCTACAACATAATTATTTTTTTCTTTTTGTATTTGAGTAGGAGTTTGTCTTAACCTGTAGTATGAGACATTGCTTTTTCATGGTGAGGCAGAATGCTTTGCTTAAAAAACAAAAAGCCCCAACTTCTGATAATCCCTACTAATTTTCTTGAAAGTATAGTTTGCTCAGTACCTGAACTATGTAGTTATGCTGTTGTGTTTTGCTTAACTGATTTTTCTTTTGGCTTCAAAAGGATAGTTGAAATTTATTTACTCTCTGTTTACCTAGATGCTTCATGCATAATCTGATTCTCAGCAGAGGCACAATAGAATTTATTTTACCTGTGGAAAAGTGGTTTAGTGTTGGCTTGTGCTCTTGAACAGCTGTCTGTTGTATATTTGGCAACATTTTGTTTCTGGGTGAGGACCAGTGGAGGGGGATGAGGAGGAATAGCATCTATGCCTGAAAATATTTTCCCTTCTGATTTATGGGAAATTCACAATATGGAATTTTCTCTTTACACTAGAGTTCCAAGCACCAGATTATTTTTTTACATTGTAAGGAAATGAAAATGCAAGTTTTTGTTTTACCTTGAAATGCTAGTATCTCATGAAAATTCAGATGTGGTCTTTTTTCTGTTTGGTTATCACTTATTATGTTTTAGTGTCCCACATTCTTTCAGCTTATGCTCCTGAGTAATGAAAAATACCGTTGACTTGAATTTGAGCACTTTTGTCAGCTTGGTATTGTCAGCAAGCCCCTGAAATGAAAATGATGAAAGGTGGGCAAGGCAGGGTATCCAAAGCAGATCGTTTATTGGCAATGACTGGTACCAAGATCAAAAGATTGGGAGCATTTAGATGAGGGTAGGAAAGCATGGCTCTGTTACACAGACAGAAGAATTGTTGCAACAACAGATAAATTAGCACAAGAATTAGACTTCTCCTGAAACCAGGTAACCAATGATGTAACAAGAATTTGAATTTTCATTCTACCTGGTTAATCTCACCAGTCACAAAAACCAATTGTCCACATGCAGTACCAGATTTCTCAAGGGAAAAAATGTAACAAATATGCAGAAATAATGAAACAAACAGAATACTAGAAAAGAGGTTAGCACAACACTGCCCATAAATAAACTTCTGTATTCAAACCAGAACTTTAAAGCAGAGAGGAATTTTCTATTAAAACAGACTTTATTTTTGTAAAACATGTGTATGTCAATTCTTAAAAAGACTCTTTCAACAGCATTCTTGAAGTTTTTTTCATTAATTTTGATTTAATCAATGCAAACATTATTTCCATCTCAGCAAAAGCCTTTAGCTTTTCTGAGAGTAATGAAGCATAAACAAAAACTGAACAAATGCCATTTAATATCAGTAAATATTCAAAATAATTTCAGGAAGAATGAGCAACTAGAAAGAAATATCACAGTAGTATCATTTTTTACTTCTTACACATCTTACATCTTATGGCAGTGTATGTTTTAAAGACTACTGCTAGTGCAATGATAATACAGTTATGAACAGGTCTGCAGTTTTTCTTCTAATGGTAGAATGGGTAGAGTTATGAGAGACAAGTGCCATCTTTCTGTAGATGGAAATTGTATTTGGCTTTTATTTGCTTTATTTGCTGCCCTTCTATGAAAGGCAGCTTTTGAGGGGTCCTTTTAATGTGATGTCGTTTTCTTGTTGTTTTGGTTTTTTTTGGCCACTGTTGCCATTGGCTTCTACAACCCTTGTTAGAATACTTCTTTTCATGTGCAGTAATTAAATTACTTTTTTCTATTCTTTTTTGTTTTAAATTTTGAATTCTACTGAAGTCTGTCTCTCCTAGGAGGTTAAACGAATTAATTCATATTGTGTGCTCTTTACCCTAGGAGACTTTGCTTAATTCACATCTATACCAGAACGTACTGCTTCTGATACAGCACATGCCAACAAATGAAAAAGAAATTTGGTTTGTTACTTATTTTTTAAGGTTACATAACAAAAAGCTAGGTAAGATGGGCAAAATCTCAAATGCTAAAATGTAATAGGAAGATAGTTTACATTAGGGCCTGAGGTAAAATAGTAGTGCAAACTACATACAAAACGGAGAAAAACTACCACCTGCAAAAATTAGCAGTGGAAAATCTCTGCTATTTCCCAGGGTATCTATAACCTTGGTGTTTTGTCTTTTCAGCTGTGTATAATGAAACCAGTAAGCATTCATTCAAGTGGGTCTTTTTACTATTGATGCAGCAACACTTCACATTTCATACCAAGATACAGTTATAGTAACTAAATTGTGTAGTACATGGCAAACATACCCTTCTGCAGGATGCATTATCATATATTTGGGTAAAAGTCTGTATCTATAAAGAAGTGTGTCTTACCTTTATTCATTAATGTTAGATTATAAATTGTCTCGTTGTTGTAGTTGTTACCACAATTGATAGAAAGTTTTAGCAAATGCACTTTTTAACTTATGTTGAATAGTACGTGGGTGAATATTTGTTAGCAGACCAACAACTATAGCAGTAAGAATGTGTGAAGGGTTACCAGGAATGCTTAAGGAACATACACTCCACCTGAACTGTAAGGTTAATTGAAAACAGTTTTTTTTCCCCCTTAAATTAACAGAACATTGGTGTATTCAAGTTCTCAGTTTGCTTTCACAACATAGGTGTGCAGACAGTTTGTTTAGATGTTTAAATATTTTCCCATCTGTTCTGTCAAAATTATTGATTGAGCAACAGGCTACTTCCAGTGTCCTATCTGAAGGTCTGTATCTAATGGGTTAAGAGAAACATTACTAGGCCCAAAATGTAATTGCTTTTCCAAGAAGTTGCCTTGGTTATCTAGCACAAAATGTGAATCCAATATTTTGATATTGTTCTTTTAGAGATAAAAAACAATGCTGACAACACTTTGTAGAGAATTTACAGTGAATTTTACAAAACCTTTAAAAGTTACTGCTAAATTTGTCTATGTTTGCAGAGTCCAGAAGTTACAGCAACTAACTACCATTTAGAGCTGTGTGGAAATGCAGTTCTTGATTCTGTGGTTTTCTTCTGTGCAATGAAAAATCTTCCAGAAGCTGCTCATCAGGGATGTTGTATTTCAAGAAAATGCAATATAGACAGGATTAAGGGATTTTCTATATTGAGCTCAGCTTGTCTGAGGTAGTCACACCTTGTTCAGTGTTCTGTGATTAGTAAAGTATAGGAGAATCCTGGTTGCACCAAAGGCAAGGGGAGGTACGTGATTGACTTAAGACGGTCACAGACTTCACCTGTTACACTGCTGTCGTGCCTTCTAAAAAAATTTATTTTCACAGAAACTCGTAAAGGCATAGCATGTGTATGTATCAACTCCTTTGGCATTTAGTTGTCTGCTTCCTACGTCTCATCTCTAAGCCCTTGTAAATAGGAGTTTGCAGATGTGTCTCAAGCTGTTGCTTCCAAAAAACCTTTCAGCTCTAGCTGCTGAAGCAATAAAGATAGTAAAAGATATCTTTTCACCATAAAATTAAATGGACATCAGATTTTGTGGGCTGTATTTTAGGCTCTTAAAGGAGTGACGTGCATAAAGCAAAGGACACCTGGAGATGTATTCGCTACTAAACATAAATATTAAAATCTACAAGCAGTGGTGAAGTAAAGGAAGAAGTAATTTCAGTGGATTTTATTTTCTGAGAAAGACAAAACTTCCAGTGGTACTAGTGACCTTTTCTTCAAGTCCAAGACAGTGAACTTTTCATCACTGAGGAATAGTATTAAAAGATTGCTTTTTTTTTTTTTGTTCAATATATGTAAATACAAGAGTATTTTCTTCACTGATCTGTGATTACTTGCCAGCAAAATGAGTTATTGTATGTGAGGGAAAACCACAATTTAATTACTGTGATGTTAGCAGTCCTGCAGTGTGTTTGTGTTGTCTTAATCATCACAAGGCAAAGTTTGGTCTGTGAACTGAATTTTTGATTTTGCATGTAGGGCTTTCCAGTATGCTCTGTGTGCAAAGCACTACCCCATTTTGTACTTGGTCACTGCCCATAATACTCTTCAGAAACCCAAGGTGTGCAGAGACAGTGGAGTCACTACAGAATACTTTTTTTCCCCTTGTTACAGTTGGCTATTGAAAATTTTAAAAATCTAAATTTGTATTGTGGCCTTTTGGCCACAATACAAATGAAAATTTTAGGATAAATAAGTAGCTCTCCCTTAGCTGAAACTCCAGTGTTGTCCACTGCCTCTAAATCATCCATAAAAGCACTAAAGTATTTGCAGATGCCTGGCAGCAGATGCCTTGCTAATGTTTCTTGCTTGTTAGAAAGTGTGTGTGTTACTTAACCTTTTGCATATTTATATAAGAATGGAAAATACAAACTTCAGTGGCACCTCTACAGCTGTTTTTGAAAACATCCTTATAAACCCAGGCTGTGTCCTCATACTGGAGGCGTAGGTGTAAGGTACAGGAGCTACAATGCCTGTAAAAATTGTTGTGGTTTCAGTGCAGCAGTGAGTTTATGCCCACTTTGGAACCCTGTTATACTGTTGGAGTGCTTCAGAAAAATGCAGGTTGGGAAGAGAAGCAGGGTCTTAATCTTCACACTAAGTGAGCACAGCTGTTACAGCTGTCTGTGTGTGCAGGAAAAACTGGCAGAGTCAGTGTAACTTCTTTGTTGGCGTAACTTTGGGGCAGAATTTGACAAGCATTTCTTTCTGCAGCAATGCCACATCTGATGCTGCCCATGTTCTCACATGTGCTACTGCAACTGTTAACATGGCAATTGGGTGGTTTAGGTCAGAAAACTTGATTCAGGTGAAAACCAATCCAGGGTGAAACCTTTTCTCCCCTTTTCTACTCTTTGTTGTAGTGTGTTGAATGATTTTGACAAGGTAAGGGAAGCTGTGGTGAGAGAACAGAAAAAAGAGCCTGAATTAGGTTGGCACTGCCTCTGAAAGAACCAGTTGTTCAACTAGAGCCCTGAAAACAAATGGAGTAAGATTCCCTCAAGTAGTAAAAATGATGGTAATTTTTAAAGTTTTATTTCTCATGATCTGTGGTATTGTCCAGACTGAACTGCAGTCAGTCAGCCTTCTGCTTTGCTCAGTGCTGGGAAGTCACTTGGGAACAGTGATTATGTTGGGGGTGGCTGACTGTAAATGTTATTCATACACTGAAGTCACGTTGTGATGGAGCTCTTGTTGCCTAAAACCTCACCTAGAAATTGGTGAGGAGTCGTGGGATATTGGCAGCCTGTATGTGAAGAGAATGAAGGAAGGGAAATCATACATTTGAATGATCTGGCTAGTTAAACAATTTTTTTGGAAGAAAACATGTTCATAAGTTCATGTTTACTTTGTGAAAATACCTCTGACTTGAGTATGAAGTCAGTGTAGGTGCCCTTTCTGAGTTTGTGGGTTCTGTGCGATCCTTGTGTTGTACTCCTAGAAAGTATTAGTGCATTGCTACACAGTAGATACCAGAGTGGTTGAGCTTATGCTCTTTATGATGGTTTTAGTGAGCCTGCTGCCTTTCCTGCTGTGACCTTGAAGGGATAGGGTTGTTAGCTCAGTGCATTTGCTTAAAGGTAGATTTGTGGGTCCTTATAGCAGGGGACAAGAAATGGCTGATGGAGTCATCTTTTAAGGGCAGTGTACAAAGTCCAAGAGATCAAACTCCCCACAGTGTCTGTGTCTGGCAGGGTGCTTAGGTGCATACCCCACATGCAAGGATATCCTATAAGTACCGGAGAGACAGCAGTATCACTCCTCACAACCAAAGGAGGCATTTCTAAAAGCAGGTATCCACTTCATGGTAGGCAAAAGATCGAATTATTTATAGATACAAAGCCTTCAGCTGCATGTTCATTTTAACACTGAGTTGAAGCTTTCTTGACCTATGTTCAGTGTAATTAAAACCAAATCCCTCAAATCCAAAAACTGTTTGGAAAGGATTCTGTAATGCTGGGGCAGTGTGTATAGACATGTCCTCATGCCTGCCCTAATTTCATAGATTTGTTTGTAGGAGCTGCTGGACTCCAGCACTTCATTTCCATTGATTTGACACAGTCTACAAATCCTGAAGTTTCTTAACACCCTGAGGATTAGGAATGACTTAAAGGAAATATTAGTGTGTCTTTACTGTGAATGCATTATGCACAATTTTATTACGTTTTATGTTAAAAGAAGTTGAGATGTATTTTGCTTTATTTACACTATTTTCAGGCTGTTTTCCTTTTGACTAAATGAAACCATTTTGATGCTCTTGCTTGTCTGGCTGGCTGTAAACCAGGTATTTAAATAAAAATAAAGAGTTGCCAGTTTTGCCAGCTGGGGATGAGAACCCGGCTGGTGATATGCGGGTATGGGAGGCAGTTAATCCAGCTTTTATGCTTTTTTATGATTTTATGTAAAAAGAGGTTAAAAATCACATTTGGCTCTTTCTTTGTACCACTGTTTTGTTGCTGTTGTGGGAATGCAGCAAAAGGTTGTTCATACTTTTTATTATTATTAGGTAAAGTCCTGCATAAATTACGTAAAGCCGCAAATACAATTTGCTTTAGCTATTGGCCATGTGATTTTTCTTGTTCAGAGAACGATGTGTTTTATTTTCTGTTGTCTTCTTCTATAAACCACATGTGCAAACCACACCTCAACTTACTTGTAAAAAGAATCTACCACTGGTTCACAATTTTATGTATTTTGCTAGCTTCAAAATAAAAGACTGTACAGGTGAGAGAAATAGTAACAGTGCTAATAGATATAGCAGAAAAATATATCATGCTTTGATTCTGTGGCAGAAGAAGCAGTGATTTAAAGACAAGCGTCACAGATTTTATATACAGTTTTTCAGCAAATAGCTTGCAATATGCTCAAACTCATAAAACATTTAATTAATTTTAAAATGCAGAAGTTATTTTAGTTAGTTTTGTCATATGTACTTCTTCAGATAATTTGTTGTATTTTACACTTTCCAAAATTTCACCCTCTATTTGGAAATATCAGTGATGTAATAAGTCTGTTTGTTTTGACACAGTTGTAAATCGTATGTGTTAATGTGTTAATATTTATGATTTTTTAATCTTATATACACAAGAGGGATTTTTAATATACTTCTTTTCATCATGTTTCTGCTACTAATCCTTAAGGATAGTGAAAACTAGGAGTATGAATGCATTCATTACTGTGGGATTTCCAAAATTGCCAAACTGGATCAGACTGCATGTTGTTTCTGCTAATAGCACGTACCAGATACTTCAGAGCAGGCCTGGATTTACTGGGGGAGGAAAAGGAGAGGCAGATAAATGAGCTCAACACCCCTCATTAGAGCTGGCTGTGGTAGTGCATGCGTCCACAGCCACTTAGTGACCCCTTAGGTAGGAGAGGACTGTATCTGCCCTTGCTTCAGAGGAACTTCTTACACATTTTAGACATTCACAAGATAATCTACACATGGATACAAGTTACTTATTCATTAAAGACTGAAAGCTTTACTTTCGCTCCTGTATTATCTATATCACTGTTCCTGTATGTACAGTTTGAACCTGGATGAGCTCTAGGTGATGGTGGTTGTGTGTGTCTGTGTTGTAAGAAGTATTTTGTTTTCAGTGGATTAGTTTGTTGTTTGTTTTTTTTTTTTCCAATCAGTCATATGATGCTGCCTTTCAGAATATACCTTCCAGTGATACAGTAAAAATGCTCTATAAAGAATTATTTACATTCTTTATAAATTTCGTTCTACTCGATCAGTTGTATTTCTTTGATCTTTCTGGCTGTTTATTATTTAAGTCTAATTTCTTGTTTTAAGGTTTTTTGATAGCTCTTTCTGCATCAAATATTGGCTATTTGACACACAGTTGTAATGCTTTCTATTTTAACATTTATTAACTTCTAACTGTTTAATCTTTTTTTGTATGAAGGGGGATGATCTACTAGAAATTCGTAGAAATTGCAACTACATATTCAGTAACCTTAATTTTCCTTATTGCTTATGATTTTGTCATGGATGAATGCTGCTGTGTTGTCTCCATGTCTGCAATTTAATATGAAGGTGTATTAAGGGCAAGACACACTGCTTTGATTTCTTATCCCAGTTCTCTGGGGCTTTGGGGAGAAGGGCTATGGAATAGATTGTTTTTAAGTACACAACATTGGAGGAATTATGTTAACAAATGACACAAACTTTACCAGCTTCTCTGCTTGTATAATATCATATAAGCATCATTTCATAGTAAATGTCGTATTGTATGAACACTGTCATTCTTTCTTGCATTGGCACAGTTTGGCTGCAAGGACTATTTAATGAAGTGTAATGAAACTGTGAGGAGAAAGGCATCAAGGACTTTTGATATAAACAAAGATCATAAAGAAACTAAACTTATCTTTATAAGATTTAGGTGATTCTAAATTGGAGACTTTGGGCAGGTGTGGTAAGAGACAGGGAAGTGACTGAGCAGAGATGCTTCACCTCTTCTAACTGAGGCATTAGTGCCCATGTAGTACTCATAGATAATGTCTCTTCTTAAAGCTGTGGATGATATAAATGGCCTGGTAGAGGACAGAAGAAAGGATAAAATGCAGTCATGTTTGTTTGGAGCAGTCATTGTCATTTTTAAATATTGCTTTTAGCAGTGCAGTGTCTGGTAAGCCTGAAATTTCAGTGAGCTCAGGTGTTTGTCAGTGCTGCAGTTTTAGCTATTGAGTCAGGTTCTGGGAGTCCTTGTATCACACTGTGAAAATAACATCTCAGAAACACCTTCATATAGAGATGCATCAAACAGGCTGAAATGATGGTGTGTGAAATGGTGTATGTCTTACAGATGCTTTTGGTTTCTGTCTCAGGTGTTAGAAGATAATGACTATGGTCGTGCAGTGGACTGGTGGGGATTAGGAGTTGTCATGTATGAGATGATGTGTGGAAGATTACCCTTCTACAACCAAGATCATGAGAAACTATTTGAACTGATACTAATGGAGGACATAAAATTTCCTCGAACTCTGTCTGCAGATGCAAAATCATTACTATCAGGCCTACTGATAAAGGATCCAAATAAGCGGTAAGTGAAATTATTTGGTTATACAGGCATAATAAATACACTAAGTGTACTGGGTAATGTAAAAAATAGGTCAGTGGTGCCTGGTCTTCCTGGATGAAGGACCTGTCAGTAACAGGAAAAGGCCATACACGGCCATACAGCCTCAGATTTCCATTTTTTCAGTCCAGCAATGATTTACAAAATAAATTTAACAAGCAAAAAAAGCATGTGGAAGACATGCTTTTAATTATTCACAGCAAACACAGGGATCTCTTCAGGTTTAGAATGTGTACTGAACAAAGGGAAAGCTCTGAACGGTTTTTTTCCAGAATAACTTATCCCTGAGTTGACTGTAGTGTCTCATGGGGACTATAGCACTTCTTCTTGATGATCATGACGCAAGACATGCATAGAAAGCCACAGCTATCTTTATTAAGGGACATAAATAAATCACATATTAGACCATGTAAACTAATAATTTGTTAAAGAATGCAACCAGAGTGAAATTTAAATAGAGTAGTTTTGAAAGCAAGTAGCACCCAGCTGCTTTTGTGATGAGCTTTTCCCTCTGGCGTTGTTGCCTAGGAGAGTAATTTTCCAGTGACTCCAGCACTGGACCAGCAGTGTCCAGTCCTCTGTAGTTCTAAAACAAACCTCTGTCTTTGTAAATCAATGGAATTTGTCTATAGGTATCTTTTTCCCCCCAATATCTTTGTCATTCTTGTGAGTTTCTTGGCGTGTTTTAGGGCTGCAGACATTGTCTGCCTCTCTTCTCTGGTCCTTCTTCATCCTCTGGTTGTTCTCAAGAAGTTTTCAGTGGGCACTGCCCACAGGCACTCAGGGCAGGACTGGTTGTGTTTCTTCAAGGGATTTGCCTGGATGCAGCCAAGAGGTCAGCCTGTCTGCTCCAACTGAATTTAATCTTTGCAGTAAAAGTAAACTGTGACCAGCCAGCCAAATACATGAAGAGTAGAGTAAAACTTTGTTTCTGTAGCAACTCCTAATGCTTTTTAACCACCAAATAATCTGACCCATCAAATATATTAACCTTTAGAATTGAAAAGATGCTTCCTTGTAATTAATCTTTGCAGACAGCAGTGTTTATTACAGACTTATATTTAGAACCTTATTTATATTCCAGTTCTTGTGCTAGCTAATGGTAAACAGAGGAGGAACACAGATTAGCAGTAACTCAGCTTTTTTGTGAGCAGCTAGAAAGGAAGATATTGAGAGAAGTCTGGAGACTCCAGGCTAACTGCCTTGTTTTGCCAAGATGTACAGAATTTTACAATGAGCAGTTGAGAAACAAGGAGGAATACAGCTTGGAAATTAGAATAACTTTACACTCGGTTATTGCAAGACTGACATAGTAGTCCAGAATATCTCTGTAATTTGGCAGCAGGGTAATACCAATACAGACTTTTTCCTTGGTTGTGGCAATTATTCCTCCGTACAATAAATGCTGGAAAGAGGAATTTATCTTACTTAAATGGTTGACTTTAAAATTTGTCTTTATATCTTTAGCAGTTCCTTTTAATGAAACACGCACTGTTTTTGTCACTCCTCTTGTTAATATTTAACATGTATGGTCTGCTTGTTCAGTTGAGATTAGCTTTTTTTCTGCTGCAGCTTCCTTCTGTTAGGGCAGTAGGACAGCTGGTCTCACAGAGAAGTTAGATGAGAGTTGGGCAGTGCTGAAAGTTGATGTGCTGTTGAGAGGTTCCTGTCACTGCATGTGTGGTTCTTTCTCCATCAACAGCAGCTCAACAGAGATCACTAAACTTCTTGTGTCAGATTGGATTTGCTAATCCAACAAAAAATGGCCAGTTCTCTCTTCTTTTCTCATGGCAGGGGTAGTTATCCTCCAGGTTAGTGAGCTGAGTCCCCTCACAGTGGGAGCAGCATCAAGTGGGAATGATGCTATAGATACAAGTGAAAGAGGAGAGGTATGGGCAGGACACTCCTCTTTTGGCAGCAGTCACCACTTCTGTGAGCTCAAATCACCTTGGGCAAGTTCGCCCAAAGTAGGTGAAATTCACTTCCTAAAATGATTTACCAGACAGAGTCTGGCTTTGGCAAGCTATGGGCCACAGTGAGTAGCGTGGTTGTTTACAGTGGCCTTTAAATAACCTTCTCAGCGGGCCTACAATTTATTAATTTATACTAATTGACTCAGATTGAGACTATTTTATGGTAATTGGTTAATTGTTACAGCACCCAGATGCAACAGCAGTGAACACTATATAAAAATGATGCACGAGTCATTACTGATTCAGTGCCTGGCATGTCCTTGGCAAAATTTTACATCAGCATTATTGGGTTGGTTTGGGTTTTTAATAGTGCCAGGATGTTAGTTGGTCTTTCAAACTAAACTTAAGTATGTTTTTAAAATTAACGAATTACTAAAAAAGCTCATCATGGACAGTAATGAACACTGTAGTTGGAATAACTGAAAAGAATAGACCCTGGCATGGGTTCTTCCATGATCAGATTTTCTCTTGAGATCACTAGAATTCATATTAAACTGGTAAAAATTACATATTAAATGGGTGAGAATTGTTCCCAGATAGTCAAAAAGAAGCAATAACTTGATGTCCCTGTAAGACTAGGGAGATGTTTAATATGTGTTTTTCCTCCCCCTCTCTTTAGACTTGGTGGAGGCCCGGATGATGCAAAAGAAATTATGCGTCATAGTTTCTTTGCTGGAGTAAACTGGCAAGATGTATATGATAAAAAGGTATGTCTTTATATGATATTGAATAATCGGGCTTCTGCAAGGGGGTTTCGACTGGTAGTCATAGACTGCTGTTCTTTGGAGTTAGTAATTTATTTTCTTTGCAACTTTTTTTGTGTTGATATAAATGAATAATTATTCTGAATGAGGTGCACTTACCTAATCTTTGGGTTTTCGGTAATAATTTGTCAGTTCACCAGAAATGAATTTTGCAAACCAACCTAAACTCAGCAAATATTTTTCTTTTATTATGTATGTGTCCAAATTTTTTACATTTCTTTTTAATTTCTGGGCCTTCAAGAGAGAAGAATGTTTGACTCAAGATAATGTGAAGAATGTAATATAAGTTTATCCTGAATTTTCATTTTATTTCTCCCTTTTATTGAAAAGTTGTTTTATGAAAAACAGAAATTAAGTGATGGGAAGGAACTTATATCAAAAATCTACTTTCTGATTGTTTGTGTATTGGTAGATACCTTTTTCAAACTTACTTTTAAAGAGATATCTAAAAAAATTAAAATAGCATTAAAACACTGAGCCAAAACAGCTTGTGGAGAAAGTGAGTGCTGGGAATTCAATTGGAACAGTTTTCTCCAAACCCAGTCCTGTTCCTGTAATGATCAACACTTTGGGAATGATTTTAGAAAATGAATTTATCTTACTTGCGAGTGAAACACAATTCAGCTTAAGTTGTTTTATATACAGAAACTGATTTTATCTCAGTATTTCTGTAAGAATTTACTTGTTGCTATAAACCCCTTCTATTTTGATAAAGACTTCTCATTTTTCCCCAACTGTTTTACATTGTTAATCTGCCAGTTAAGCTGCGTAATTTTAAAAGATTTTTTTTCTCCTTTTTTTTTCTTTGTTCAAATAAAAGGAAAATGGAAGACATACGACTGAGCAGAATATGTTTATGCTACAATGTCAATGATACAAACTGTTTTTTCAGTTGTTGTTGAACTGGAATTTTAAAAATGTGTGGTTGTTGGTGTGGTACTTCTCTGACAAATACCGGAATTGAAACAAAAGCCTGTACATGATGATACAAAATATGGTACTCTGAAGTTACTTGATAAAAGTGTGATTTTTTCCCTGCCAGTATCACAAGGTTTCAAGAAACTCTACAATAAATAATAAGAGAAAGTACATTAATCAGGTTACTTTATGAGCTTAACCACTGGTTGGTTATGTAAGGACATCGTAGAGAAGCACTTTGAGGATAAAATCTAAAAATACAAGTTGAGGACCTTTCTAGAGTAAAAAAAACCCACTAAAATCAATTGGATTGCAATGTGCTAGGAGTGGGTGAGGAAGAAAAAAACGGTTACGTTATTCTTGGTCTCTTGAAAAAGATATCTTAATTATCTTACATTAGAATTAGAACTTTTAATTCTACACTGTGTTCAACATCATATTTAGTTAAGAATATATAGGTACTCTTAATTGCTTGCACCTTGATTCTTTCCAAATGAACATGGCAAATGTCTTTCAGTCAAGATATTTTTCTGAGTTATTAAAATGAAAGGAGGCATCTTGCAGGTTAAAAAAATTGTATAAATATATAAAATATACAAAAAGATCTAAATATGGCACTTTGCTTTTATGCTCATGGAAGTGGATATGGCCTATTGGAGTATTATATGTAGAGAAACAGTAGTAATTCTTTATTTACTCTGGCCACTGTTGCTTTGAGAAACTAAATTTGCCAGTAAAATATCAATTGAATTTCCTCAGCTGAACAGTTAACTTCAAGGATCATAGGAATTGCTTTTGTGCAGTATTGGCACACAGTGTGTTCTTTATGGAAAAATAACTCATGAAAATGACTTCTGACAGTATGTTTTTCTGTTTAATTAAAAATAGTTTTGTTCCTGTTTGTTCCTTACAAAGCCATTTGTCTGGCTGGTTAAAATATCCAGTTGTTCCATCTGCATGCACAGTCTTACACTCTGCAGACTTTAGAGCTGGTAAGACTGTGCTCTGAAATATAATCCTCAAATATAATAATAAGGTTAATGAAATTTCATCAAGTATTTTTATTAGAATGCTTGTATGAATATTTTTGAGGTATTTTGGTATTCTAAAATAACTCAGACCATCGAATAAATTTGATTTTCAAATAGGTTTATTTCTATGCTTGCTTCTGTTGCTGTTTATTGTTGGTTGTAGAGTCTTCGGCAGTAGGGTCACTTGAAATTAATACTGGATATAATTATTTGCATAGTAAAAATATTTCACAGTAATTTTGCCTGAGTTTTATGCACCATGGCACTGTAATTTTCTGGCTGCATTTCAGGAGTGTGTTTCTGCTAGCAATGAAAGAACTGAAGTTCACTTTCAGATTAATGGAAACCAAAAAATCGTGTGTATTCCAAGTATTTGCTGGGTAAAGTTTTGTATATTGTGCATGCTGTGCTCATGTGCCTCTAATTTTATCATGTTTGCTAGAGACATCTCTGTACTTACTAGGTTATCACTTTACTGGTGTGACTAGAAACAGAATTATGTATCTGCAAACTATTTAATGTATTTCATGTGACAGACCACAGCTCTGTCTGGTCAAATGAATCCAAATGGTCAAATGGAATTATTAGGTTTCTGATACTGCTAACTAGTTAAGCTAATTTGGTACTACACAACGATAAAAAAATATTGTGTGGCCCACTGGAGCAGAGAAGGTCGTTGCCTTTAAATGAAAGATGTATTATAGTTAGCATTTGTGGTCTGATGTATTTATTTTTGGCAGAAAAACCATGAGGGCATATGAAAGAGAGCAGCCTGTGCCAGGTTCTTCCTGTGATCATCTCAGCCCTGATGAGTTTTTATCTCTGTGCCTGAGTATGAGAAATTGAATAGTTTGGAAAATTCTGAAGACTTCAAAAGCCCATATACTAAATAAAATATTTGTTTCATTTTTGGGTGGAATCAGGAAGCTTTTTGAAATTTCTCTGTTTCTCATTTAAGAACTGTTTTAGCATAATTTTATTTGGGTAGCAGAAATATTCTGAAGTTGTCAGGTGTTCTGTTTAGGGTCTTTGAATGAACAAAAACCACATGGGCTTTAATTAAAAGGCAGAAATTTGGGTCTGTCTTCAGGCTTGAAGCTTGAAGCACTTGGGTAGCCTTGTGGCAAAGGAGGTCCAGACCTTTCAGCGAGGCTTGCTTTCCTCCTGCATATAAAATGGATGACAGAAGTACAAAAACATGTGTAAATTTGGGATGAGATACATGTTCTGATTTGTGTACCTCTCATTGCTCCTGAAGGAAATTGGGTAGTGCAAACAAATGAATTTATTACTGCTGGGGAAGGAGCAGGGACAAGTTGCAGTAATGGTTGAAGCTGGGAGGCCTGGCTTTGCTGCAGGTGGTGCTTGCAGAGGCAGTGACTTTCAGCATGAAGTCTGACAGCTGCAAGAAGCTGTTCCTTGCCCTTCAGTTGGGACTACCTTTGTTTCACTCAAGGCACAAAGCCAGCAGATGATGAAATCCCATGACTGAAGTCCTTGATTCAGGCCTGGTAAAATCTGCAGTATAACTATGATCTTAGATGCACATTTAAGTACTTCTGTGTATCAGAGTTTGAAGGGAAAGGATGGGAGGGAAATGGGAAAAAAACACCTTTTGGTTCTAGGTTGTTGCTATTTGAATCATGCTGGTTTTGTACAACTATCTGCACTGCCACAAAACCTGCAGAAATTACCCTCATTGGTTGCTTTGGTGTTGTTGCCATTCAAAGTTGTAAAAAGATCAGAAAACTTCTGACCAGTCTGATCTATTTATTTGGTTTCCAATGATACCTTAAACTATATGGGCAGACCTAGGTTGATTGCCACCCTCCCCCCAGCTGCTTGAATTTACAGGAAGGAAAATATACATAAGGGTGTCTGATTCTTAAACTTATGTTGCTGTAGTCCTGGGGGGTTGTGATTTCTCCCTGTCCATGAAAACAGCATTATATCCCTTGGAAAACAGTTTATCCATGGGAAAACCACCCTGCTGAAGCCTGTTTTCCTGTGGATTTGTATTGTATATCCTTCCACCACTAAAATTCCAGCTTTTCCTCCCCCTGCCTAGGACCACCACATGCAGGGTCCATGGGTATTCCAAATTCCCGGCTGTGCTGTAGCTGCTGGCTGGGCAGCAGGCTGCCTGCTTCATGGCCAGGTATGGGGATGAACAGGGATGGGGATGCATTCCCTGCAGGAATGCTTACTGACTGGCTTGAAGCTCAACTCAAATTACCCTCTTTCTCCCAGGTGGGAACTCTAGTTTGAGGGGCATGGACAGGTATTCCTTCTATTCAGCACAATTCAGCTGCAGTCTGTTAGTCAATGGGATCCTTATTGTAGTGGAATGGCCTGGAGTGGTGTCAGGGGAGGTGTAGGTTGGATATCAGGAGAAGGTTCTTCACCCTGAGGGTGGTTGGGCACTGGAACAGCTGCCCAGGGAAGTGGTCACAGCACCAAGCCTGACACAGTTCAAGAAGCATTTGGACAGTACCCTTGGGCACTTGACGTGACTCTTGGGAATGTTGCTGTGCAGGGCTGGGAGTTGTACTTGATGATCCTTGTAGGTCCCTTCCAGCTTAGCTTATTCTGTGAAAATTCCCTTTAAATTGCAAGGAGAAGGAAGATCAGATTGATGTTCTTAAGCATCATACTTTTAATTTGGCAGATTGAGTGCATAATGGTTACTTGGAAGTAGCTTCCTATACAACACCAACACAAATGGTTCCCGGTAAACTATCTTTGAGCAAGTAGTGTTACATATTTTCTCTCATACTGAAGTATTTGTGTAGTTTTTCACTAAGTGTGAGAAAGTTCAAGGTGTAGAATCAAGCCTGTCCATCTCAGTGTACCTGTGACAGTCAAGTACTGTATCTGCCCCTTTCCTTCCCCTGGGAGATGGGTGGCAACTTTCCCAGGACTTGAACTGTGAAAGAACCATGATGTTTCTCATACACTGCTCTTGATGGATGCCAAATGGAAATGCCATTCACTGGAGATAATGAAGACACTAAGAATTTGATATTGCTTCTGCTGTCATTTCTAACATCAAGCCTTGGAAATGGCCAGGGCAGATTCAGCTTGACAGATGGATATGAAATTGGATTTTTGTCTTGAACATAAACTCTTAAAGTCACTTAACTCACACTGAGTTTAGACTTTTATTTCTTTATTTGTACAGACACACACATATCTATGCATATATGAGTGTGTAATGCATAAACTCAGAAAATCTGTATTTCTGGTCCTCAGAGTAAATTGTCAGGAGGTGCAGTTCCCTGTTTGGTTGGAATGTGTTCCTGAATTGAGGAGGAAAATAATCCCATACTGAAGTTTGGCAGCCAGGACCAAGCAGCACAATTCTCTTGCAGACTGACAAGGCCTGTGCTTAACCAAAACTTACCTTTCTCCTTTTGGACACAGGTTACTGGGTGTGCCTTCTGATGCTCACATCACTCTTGGACTTCCCACTTCTCAGGTCAGAAGTGGGGAATGGCAATGGCAATAGCACCTGGATACTGTTTCCTTGTGCACCAAACATGAAATGTTGCTGGCTGTAGAGTGGCATCTTCGTGTTGTGAACATCAGAGCAGTAGTTGATGAGGGGTGTTTTAATCTTTAGCATTAAACCTCAGCTTCAGTCTTCCTTGGAATATATGGAGAAGCTTCTGGAGTGTCCATCTGAATGTTTATCTCTGCAGCATTTACACCTGATTTGTCTTTCTAATGGTTTCATTACCACTGAAATTTGTGGACATTTTGCTTTCTGTTTTTAAATGAAGTCTGACAACTGATGGACAAAGGTGACACCCCTCCAGAAAGATGATTGCCAAGAATTTACTTGGGGAAGGGGAGGTGTGCCTTTGGTGTCAGCTCAGGAGTCTGGAGTGGGAAGTCAACAAGACTTTAGCCCCAGCTGGTTTGGTGTAGGTGGGGTAGAACGGATGGAGAGGAGCCCAGTTCTGTCTGTCCTCACAGCTGTGCCAGTCAAGGTGATGTGTGAGGGAAGGAGGCAAAGTGTATGGGAAGAATTAAGAAACCTTCCTGCTGCTCTCTGTTGATTTGTATCTGTGCTTCTTAATCTCAGCTAGTGTTTCCACTCTTCCAAGGGTTTTAGGGTGGTGTACATAAGGGCACAGCTTGGATAAAAACCAGTGTACATCATTGTGGAGAACCACTTGGCTGGACAGTTTGTTTTTGCAGTCACTGAAGTTTCCAATTGCCTTTAATGTCCAGGACAGGAAAGATACTGCTGTAAGATAAAGGAATCCCAAAACACTATTGACACAAATTTGCATCAAGTCGCTCCCTTCATGTCTTCTATTTGTTTCACTTCCCCAGACAGCTGAACTTCTGTCGGCACTGAAATTTTCATCAGTTGACTTACTGGATGTTACTGATCAACAGTTCTCTAATCAGCCTAGCTACTGAGCACTGCATTGTAGCTCCAACCTGACAAATTTTGTTTTAATGGTGCTTTTCATACCTGATTAAAATTATTATTGTAGTTATTTGTTCTTTAGGAGTCATTTAGCTCTGTGCTTCTCTTCCTAAAATAATGTTTTCAAAGTATTTTCCATAACCATTACTATTTCAGGTAGCTGGACAGATCAAGGGGGTGATTTAAAGTCATAGTGAGGCCTGTTCATTTCAGTGGATTAAAAAAAAAAGTGGCAAAGCCCTGAGTAAACCAGTAGTTAACCTGTAAGTTTTTGAGAAAGAAAGTTGTCATCTGATGCATTTTTCTTCTCCTCTCCAGTTGCACATCCATACTTTGCTACCTATAACGATCTTACCTTGCCATACCTTTTGTTTTTCATTAACTGCTTGAACCTAAATCACAGCTGTTAAAGACTGTGAGGGAGTGTTTGCTCCTTCTCTTCACAGAGTAGCTGTAGCCTGTGTACTCGCTACCAAGACTACTTTGTTCTACTGGATGTGTGTGCTGCATTGAAAAGGCATTGTTTCTTGTCCTTGACTTGGGCAAGAAGAACAATTTTCCCAAGTTTGTATTTTGATTATTTTCAAATGAAAAGTTTTAGGGTTTTGTGAAATGGTATTTTCTGTTTCTGATCAGTAAAAATTATCCCAATCAGGGAAGTAGTAAAATTGTTATAAAGCTGTTATATATGGATATTTTTCATATGATGAGATATTGGATATTTTTTGTTGTGCTGAGATGTATGAAAGTCTCTTTTAAAAGGATGTGATGGGCACTTGGCCTTAACTAGAGTACATTGCTTGGATTCCTGTAATCTTGTGTTGGCTTTTGTTGTTTGGGTTTTTTTGGTTTTTTTTTACTTTTTGACTACTCTTTGAGACAGAAAAATGAGAATAAAATGACAATGTGGGATGTTCCACTGGAGTATCTCTGTTTTTAGGAATTGTGTGGCTGCATTGCTGGAGGGACGTACAACTTTGGAAATCTGCTTTAATATTGAAGAATTGCTTGGGATAGCCTGGATGCATATAAAATTAATTTTCAAAAAGTGTAGGAATTTGTGCAATAAAATAGAATACTGTGTTTATAAACATTTGATGTAACTTGATTTAGACCTGGAAGAGTCTTCTGATGTTGAGTTTATATATGGTAGCTCATTCAGCATTTATTGTACAATGCCCCAAACCTTTACTTCAAAATACCTTTCTCCTGTTGTATGTTTTTCATTCAGGACCATGTAAGGGAAAACTGAATTTAGCTTTTTAAAAGTATCGATATGATTTATTGTACTCTGTTAAGTATATGAAGTGATAGATTTGGTTTTGCTTAATAATTGGTTACTCAAGATCTGAATCAGATAAAATAGGTCTCTTAGTAATTACAGATTGTGTACATCTATGCATCTAGTGCATAGAACTTGAGGGAATGAGGGAGTTTAGCAGCAGTTCCTCCTCCTTTGCTGTGGAGCAAATGAACAAGTGAATTGTTTGGTGTTAGTGTTCTGGAGTTTAGGAGAGAGAGATCATGAAACCAGTGAAAACCATATGCAAGGTGATGATATCAGTGAGCCATGACATAACCTGTTGTATTGAAAGGAAAATCAATTACACTTATTCTCAGGGTGTGTGTTTTACATTGCATATGAGGAGATGGCACCAAAGGGCTCCAAGGTACAAACAAAAACATTGTCACACCACACACACACACACACACACTCTCTCATTTGCAATGTCATACATACTAAACCGCCGTATTGTTTTTGGACTGGCACCATGCAGTGTGTTATTCCATACTCAGTATGCCTTCCAGTTAAAATCTATAGGCAGTTCTTCTGGTGGAGAAGGTGGATAGCAAGACTGGTTCAAAAGAGGGGTAAGGGAGTCCTGCCTGCAGGCTGTGAGCAGCTACTAGTGATGTGCTGTTGGGAAATCCCACACTGTGCCGTGAAAGCAGTAGGCAGGTTTAGATACAGCAGCAACTCCCTTAAGCATCAACTGGCCTTTTTTCAAATGTAAAATTTATTTTTGCGTCACGTAATTTCTTCTAAAGTTAAGTTCAGACAAAGGCCTTACCACTGAAAAGAAAAACCTCAAATCATCATGCTTGTTATGCTCTCTGTGTAGGCTTTTTTTTCTTAGCTGTTTATACCACCCAGTTGTGGTGAAGTAGCTACAGATGCCTTTGCCTAACAGCTATGCAGGTAATTAAATTGGCCTGAAGAGTTTCTAGGTAATTATCTTTATGCAGCTCAATTTATCTGCAAGTCATGTGAGAGCAATACTTGGAATTTAGCTGTGTTGTGCTATTAACTGGATTCTGAACTGGTATTTTTGGGATTGACTCTAATGGCTTCTATCTCTTACTGGAAGTTAGAGACTCAGCTGCCTCCCCACAGGCCTACTCATTTGATCCGGGGTGCAGGGAAAAAGAACTTGCTTGTTGTCCTGGCAGTAATTTGGCTGGTTTGAGGTATAGTAATTTTGTTTTGTTTCTTGGTGCCTTTCAGCTTGTACCTCCTTTTAAACCTCAAGTGACATCTGAGACAGACACCAGGTATTTTGATGAAGAATTTACAGCTCAGACTATTACAATAACACCGCCTGAAAAATGTAAGTCAGAGATGATGCATAAGTGTGACGTAACAATAATGTTTATAATAAGCAGTGTGTACATTTTTCTCTGTTTGAATAGAAAAGCTATGCACCGTGTTATTAATAAAAATCTTTGTATGGAAGTGTGTAAGAACACCTCTCAATGACAGCTTTCTTTTTAAGAATCACTGATTACAGAGCTTAGAATATTAGATCATTCTGGGTTGGTTTTTGGGGGCATTTTTGGTTTGGACTTTTTTTGTTTGATTTTGGTTGGGTGGTTTGTTTGTTTGTTTGTTTGTGGGTTTTTTTTGTTTTTAAATAAGAGAAGACACCAGCTTCAAGTGTTTACTGGTTGGCAGTCAAGGTCCCAGTTCAGCAAAGGACTTGGAACATGGACCCTTCTTTAAGCTTTTAAGTGGACAATGCTAGTGGCTTCAGTGGGCTGTCTAGCTTTAGTAAGATAGACATATTTTGAAATACTTTGAAGGTGATACTTTGAAAAAAAATTCAATTACTTGAAAATTAAATTTCCTATCAAGTCCTGTGCTTCAGCAGAGCTCCTAAAGAAGCTGTTAATGTGGAGATAACCATGGTACTGAGCCTTGCGCAGGGTTTCTTTATTGGAGTGAATATAATTTCACCACAGTTTGTATTTTTGTCATCTTCTGTTACACACACAAAAATGACAATCTGATCAGTCAAGACAGGGTCAAACAGTTACCTGCCAAGCCAGAGCAGTTAAAATCTTGCTCCTGAATTCTTGATCTTTCTTTCTAAATGAGGATATTTGGGGTTTTTTTTGTTTGTTTGTTTGTTTATATTGGAGACTGAGAAAGGAGGATCACAAAAGTAGACAATGAAGGCTGTGGTTATGGTTGCTTACCCTTTCATAAAGTAAGCTCATTTTTTGGTGTTTCAGGATGCCCAGGCTAGCTGCAGTTTTCTGTTCATATGTAGATCTATTTTCTGTATTTTGCATTTTTGGTATCATAGAAGCATACAGTGGTTTGGATTGGAAGGGACCTTAAATATCATCTAGTTCCAAACACTGGCCATGGACAAGGACACCTTCCACTAGACCAGGTTGCTCAAAGTCCATAATTTCAGTTACTTTAAGTCTTTCTGCTGTGAAAAAAGAACCCTTTCTTCTCCCATATCCCTTGATAAGAATTTGTTCATATTTGTAACGTGAAATTTTACTAAAATTTGGATTGACTTGGAGTCTGTTGATTCAATAAGAGATCTGCATTAATTCTAGTTTTTATGTGTAGAATATATCAAGATACAAGACAGAATTCTGAATTTTGCATATAAATACATCATTAGAATAACAGTCTCAGTAGAAGTCTTTGAGAAAAAGCAATGTTAAAAAATCCATGTAAGAAAGTACATCCAAATTCTCAGAGTTAGGTAACATCTGGTGCCTGCTTTCCATTGGCACTGCAGGAATTATGTAAATAAAAATATTTATGAATTTGGCTTATTCCATGTTTCTTCTGATCCTACTAAAGACTGTAAAAATAAATAATTTACTAAAAAATAATATCTAAGAATTGAAACACATAGAACCTGTGTGACTTGGTTATTTTGTAGCTGTTTTTCCTTTTACCTCTCTTTGAAATGGAGGATTATTTGAATTTATCTACAGTAAGACTGTAATTTCCTGAGCTCAGCTCAAGAAATGATGGAAACTGGCTGCCTCAGTCAGCAGTCAGCGTCTGTGCTGCCAGGGGCTGTGTGTGCTGGCATGTTTTGATTAGCCTAGGAGGGGTAGTAGTGATGGAAGTTCTCAGGTGACAGTCAGAACAAAACCAACCAATCAACCCACCCTGAAACCAATAGTGGCTTTTGGGAATGATGTCCTTTCAGTGAGCATCATCATGCTGTACGACATAAGCTTACATGCGTGACTAAAATCTTACTTTAACTTGAGCCTTTAACGTCAGCATTGAGCCCTGAAAGATGTACTGCCTATCAGGTGAGTAGTAACATTTTGTTGCAAATGTAATGATGTTTTGAACTTCTCCCTTAACACAGATGACGAGGATGGTATGGACTGCATGGACAATGAGAGGCGGCCGCATTTCCCCCAGTTTTCCTACTCCGCAAGTGGACGAGAATAACTTTTTTGTTCTGCTGCTTCACTGTCATCTTAGGTTTATCACTGAAAATGATTCCTGAACATCACCACCAGTACTAGATACTACTATGATAGCAGGGGCACTTTCAGAGACCATTCCAAATTGAACAAGTTTTTTTCCCAAACCTACCTAAAATCCATTTTGGTTTTGCATGATGTATGAGATTCTCTCTACTACGCTCTCCTGCTGTTGCTGCTGCCCACAGTCTCAGTATAATAGCAACATCAAGAAGTTACTAACAGTTTCAAGGTAGATGACTTGACTTCAGCACTGTACACTCTGTGAACAAGTAGTCATCTATTTTTCCTCACAGTGGAGGCTAAACAAAAGCCATGTTTGTCCAGCTTATCTTCTTCCAGAAGATGAATCAAAATTGTAATTAGTCTAAACAGACTAGGCGATAACATTTTCTTGCATCTGTTTGTGCTGGTTAGAATGAGGAAACGTAGAGGTGGTGATGTACATATGCAAGGTTTCTGTTAGGCATATCATTACTTGAAGCAGGTCTCTGTCATTAACATCTGGCTGGAATTTGTTTGGGAAATGTTTGAGAGAAGGACTTAAACTGTTGATATATAAAAATATATATATATATTATTTTTTAATTACTGTTGGATACTACAGAAGAAGCAGAAGGGCTGGGCTCACCCAGTCCGCCACTTAGAACTTCCAGGTTCATGTGCAATCATGGAGAATTGAACATTATACATGCAAGAAATGAAGGCATAAAAGCAGCAGTTGAAGTTGTTCAAGGGGTCTTATAATTTGCACCAGATAACATCTTTCTCATGCTTTTCTCTTTCATGATATGCATCACCTCTGATGGCTGAAGAATGTAGACAGGCATAATGGTATTGCTTTTCACCAAAATGTGTGCACCAAGGTAAACAGGTGTTTGCCTTACTTGTTTTTATTTTGGATTTGTGAAATTAGCTTCTTCTCCAGGTGTTTAACTCTGAACATTCTTTTTTTTTTTTCTTTTCCTTTTTTTTTTTTTTTTTTTTTTTTTTTTTTTTTTTTTTTTTTTTTTTGGTTATACTGCAGTAGTATTTATTTTTAGAGATAAGGTTTGTATGTGTCATGTTTGCAAATGCTGCTACATCTTAGAACAGGCTTATAGCAGTTAATTTTGTAATATATGGAAGGACTGTACAAGCTGAAGGGAATAATGCACTTTTCTCCCATGTGGAAATTTTAACAAGGCTCTGAAATTGTACATACTGCTTAGAACCAGATTTTTGTGAACGAAATACTGTCTTTTAACTGTTTGGCAGTGGAGGTGGAGAATTCCAACCTCATGTGCCAAAGGGTTAAAAGTGAGCAGACAAAAAAGCTACATCTTGTGCTCCTTTTAGGATAAAATGTAAGAGCCTGACAGCACAAGAGACAATGTCTGTTCTATATGAAGGACTTGCATTTGAACAACAAGACCACAGTGATTGCAAGAAAAGCACTTTATTTTAATAATTAAAATAGTAAATTTCTGGGATCAGCCATTCTCAAGGAAGATTTGCCCTCAACCAAAAGAGTCCTGAAACCCAGCAAGTTACACGTAACCGTGGTACCTGATTGACTGAATTTCAAACATCACAACAAACACTCCACTGATAGGGAAACGTCTTTCCATTTCCGAAGATCTGTGTCTAACAGAACATGTGCATAAACTTTAGCTTTGATCTTCAGCAATGATAATCTTAATAATAAACCCTTTGGTGCTAGGAGTTGGGGCGTGACACGGTGCGGTGGCAGAGCGCGCGCACCCTTGCAGGCGACATCGGGAACCCCCGACTCCGTGGGATTATCATTGGAAGTATCTCTGCGTTCAGCTCTTGTTAGCTCCCACAAAGACTGTGATATTGCAGAGTATTCCTGGTTGCGGTGTGTGAGTGAGTAGATGAGTCTGAGAGGAGAGATGTTCCTACACAGATGCCTTAGCCTCTTGATGTGGAAAGCTGAGTGCCCAAGCATGAAGCCCACTGCTGGCAGTGCATGTGCTGGGATGGTCAAGGGGTAGATGGGCATTTTAGCAAGGCAGCTAAAGACGCAGAGTAATTTAGACAATTTTTTATGTTTCGTGTTTTATCTTTAGTAATGGATGGATAATCAGATAGAAATATATCATTATGTATATTCTAACAGCATAGGATTTCATTATGTCACCCTGTAACACTAAAGACGTGTAGATGTCCCTGTGCAGAGAGAGAGGAGAGCAGCAAATGCGTTGCAGGTCTGTCCTGGACTGGTGGTGTAGAGGTGTCTGCACTGACACAGCGAGTGAGTGACTGAAATAACCGTACTTAACAGACGGGCATTAATTAGTTCTCTGCAAAGGTCTTGTGCTTACAGACTGATACTATGGTGATTCAAAATCTGTGTTACATGCCTGTGTTTTCTCCCCTGTGTTTTCAGCTTGTAATAGCAATAAGTTTCTTGGCACAGGGCACCCCTAGCTAGTGACCGACTGGCCGCAGCTCTGGCCAGCGGCTCCGGCTCCTCGTGGGCAGTGACGCCCTGTGCTTTGCTCACCGTCGCGTAGCCAGGTAGTGCGCGGTCTGCAGGAAGGATCTGTCAGTGAACTATGTGAAAACCTTTTAAAACATCACTTTGCATTGCATTGTCTGCCTTCTGAAACATCAGTGATCAAGTTTATGATGCAGAGAGTCAGCAGCCACCTTGTGCTGCCCAGGCTCGGGGGATTCTCTCTTACCAGTGTTAGAAACAGATGACAAAGAAATGGACAAGCAGTGCTGTGAGAAACTTTTGAAGCTCTTCTTTTGCTGTCTGCTGTTGTGGTTGGATTTGGACAGGAGGTGGTGGCTGGTTGTCTTGGTGAGCCTTTCAAGCACAGTACATTTCAGACTTCGACTCCAGCTTGTACTGACTTCCATGCCATACAGTATGCCCTCTTGTACTGCAGCCATCTTGGAGGAAATAGGTCATTTCTGTTTGGATTTTGGCAGTTTTGCACACAGCTTCGCTTTCCACACTAATCCATCTTCCAGTACATTCCTGTTGCTTAAAGAACATTTATTCCAGTATTGTTTTACCTTTTTTTTCCATCTTTACTTGCGGCTTCTTAAAGCTGACTGTTCTTGCAGGGGCCATGTGCTTCTCCTAGAGTACAAAAGTAAGGTCTTTCCTTACTAACTGCAGGGTCTATATATTACACCTCAATGTACACACTTTGCTGCTACTGTTTGTACTGTCTACAGTAGAATTTCCTTATCTTGCTCCTGGTAGTGCATTACAGGCAAGCATGAAATGTAAAGTATTTATTTAAATAAAACCTCTAAATTGGTAATTGAATTACCTCCCTGTAGCTTTAGAGTTTGTGACATTTCTTGACCTTGCTAGTTCTTTCATTAGATCCATGCAAGATCTAGTCATATGGTTAAGGATATTAAGCAGACACGACTACGAACCCAAGAAACCGTATTACTGTTGGTCATACTTAAACTGTTTATTTCCTTAAGTATATGACCCACAAGGATGTGAAATAACTACAAGAAACTGTTTTTGTACACTGTACATCCTTAGTATTTTTACACGTATATGATAGGGATGCACATTATTTTCCTTCGTACAGACAGCTTAAATAAAGCACTATGTCAATCTGCTACTTCTGTGTTTTTTAATGCTAATTTGTTCTGGAGGTTTGTAAATATATATATATATATGTTCAAGCTTGCCACAGAGGACGTATTTTTTTATATCTGCACATTACTATTAAATATCTTAGAGGATAAAATTCTTAAGTTGTTCTGTGTCAGAGAAAGAAAAATGGAAATGAGAAGGCTATATTGCAGATTACAAAAGATTTCTCAAGTTTTGGGTTAAATATTTACTTCATATTTTAAAGTAATTTTATATAGGTTAGATGTTTCAATCCTGAAATGCACAAAGAATTTACTTAATTTCTTCTTACAAGAAAATGTACATCATTATTTTTTTATCACTGTATATATAATGATCTGTGCATGTTTAGTTTCAAGTTTTATTTGCTGTGAAGTCCTAGTGATAACTGTAACTCGCTGTGACGTATTTCAGATACTGGGTGAACAGTTTCAGCTTGTAAATTATTAAGTTACAGTATTGTCAAAAACTAAGCAAAATGTATCTGTGCTTTGGACCAAGGCTGTTTCCATACAGGTGGTTCCTGTTAACTCTATGAGGTGTATGTCACTTATAAAAGTAAATTTGGGTTATACTTTTGAAGTAATGATTCTACAGGGCTATGCTCCTATCAGAACACCCACCATATAAATGATTTTCAGCTAATGGAATTCTTGGCCTCATAGCCCATAGCTAGGCGATGTGTTTGGATAAGGAGAGGGATCAAAGGGAAGGTGGGATTTGCAGAGTGGGACTCTTTGAAGCCCACAGGCTGGTCCAGGGCCTTTTGAACCAGCTGATCTGGAGGGCTGAGTGTCCCCAAAGCAGTGGGTCATCCGGGTTTTAGCTGTTCTCTGACATGAATGCTTCTCAGGAATAGAGGTGCTTCATCCAGGTCTCAGGTTTTTTTCTTTTTTTTCCCTCCTTTTTTTTCTCCTCCACCTTGTAATAGGAAAGAGTATCAGGAAGACAGGCAACCATTAATTCAGTGATATTAGGATGTCAGTGACCAGGACAAAGCTGCAGTGGTGACAGGACTATCTGGTCAGGCTGCATCCCGTGTTGTGGAGTCATGCTCTGTGTGCCGACCTGGATTTGATTGTTTGGTCTGATACTTTGTAAAATTAAGCATTTTGTGCTGAAGTATAAGCAGGGGAATGGGGGGAGTGATATGAGACAGGTAGGCCTGGTGCTGTAACTATTCATTAATTGCTTCAAAGTAGAGTAGTTGCTGCAGGAAAAGTTATTCCTTCAAGACTCCCAGCAACATAATGGTTGCACCTACACCTGGGATGAGTATGAGAACCCTACTTCCACCTGTATATACTGGCAGCCCAGGACCCTTTGTAAAAATCAGACCCGTGCATGCATGTGGGTGGCTGGCAGTGGTGCCCTGCATGTGGCCACCAGAAGCCACCTGGAAAGTGAGGCAGGTCCAGAAAGGTTGAGGGTCCCACTGTGCTCCAGGGTCTCAGTGAAGCCTAAGTGTCAGGACTAGGTGCCCAAGTTCCTTTGCACGTGTAGCCTATAGGCACTGTCTCTTATCTAAACACATATTTATGCTGTGGAATAATAAAAAAGAAATTTTAAAGTTTGCATTTTCCTACATTTATAAATGTATATTCTTAACTGTGTAACCATCTATAAAGTAGTGACACTTAAAAAAACTGTCAGCCTGATTACTGTGAAAGATCCCGAGCTCCTTCATCAGGCTTTCTTGTCCCTAAAGACCTGAGGCCTTTCTCAGCACACTTAGTGTCATATCCGTGAAGCCGTTCAGGGAGGTGATCAGATGTGTTTGGCAGTTTTATAGGGCAGGAAATTGAAATAGGGAGGGAAAATCACTTTGATGTTAGGGCTGTACCACTAATAATTCTTAAAATATAAGGGAAGGAAAGATTGTGTTCCACAGCCAATGGTAACTTACTGCATGTGTTGTTACTCTTATTTTTGTTATGTTTTACGAGTTCATGCGGGCTGAAGTAGCTTTATTGCTGGGAAACTGGTCTTTGCGCTTTTTACCCCCTTTACTAACTACACTGAAAAAAAATAGATTTAGAAACCTTTCTCCTGTGTGTGTAGCTTATCTACACTAGATAGCAGAAGATTCAGATAAATTCTTTCTGGAACAGTCTGGTATTTGGAAAGTAACCTTGAAAAACAAGACTGCATAGTTAAACCAGAAAAAAAACCCTCCAAATGTTTTCAGCTCAATAAAAGTTCAGCTGAACTTGCCCTGAATATGTGCTGGTGGAAAAGTCCAGCTTTACCACTTCAGTGTGGAGCCCTGCACCTCTCTTAATGGCTCCTCTGTACTAACCAAGGGCTCCTTTCTCCTAAAGGCTTTGTTCAGTTAATGTTTTAAAGGGGAACCTGGCCCATGGAAATTCCTCCACAGTAGGTGGAATATTTCTCAACCATTCTTACCCTTTTCTGATGAATAAGTAGTTGTTGGGACTCTCAATTTTATACAAAAACGACAAATACCCTGTAGAATAAAGAAACCAGGTATATTCTGGTACTGAGTTTGTAAGCAGGAGGACACTGTGCATGTGCAGCACTTGCAAACAGCTCCCTTCTCCCTCTTCCCCCTGCACATGCATCCCCTTGAATTCAGAAGGACAGAACAAGGAACCTAAGAATCCTATTAGGTTTATTGATATTTCAGTCTGTAAATAATATAGACATGTATGTTCAATTATGAAAATAGATTAAAACATTTTATAAAAATTGTACAAATTACTGAAGTCCACACCACGTAATAGCTGTTAAAACTGGCTTGTGAGCCTGGTCTCTTCAGAAAAGTCTCAGCTGTCATCCTAGAAAGTTTGGTAGGCTGGTAAGGCTTCAAAATATTTGTGATTCTGTAGTTAAAACCAAATAGAAACCAGCTGAAATTAGCTAGCAAGTGTGCCTGTTTTCTGCAGAGGTGTCTTTGGGTGAGCCTCAGACAGGTTTCAGCCAGGTGCAGAGCAGACCTGAAAGATAAAAGGAAGAGATGGGTAGTCTGTATGGCAGTGCCTGTGTTTCTCATTTCTGTCGCTTCAGCCTGCAGGCAAGTTCTTAGGAGAGAAATAAAAACTGGGTAAGACTGCAGTAAGGCAGAGTAAACAAGCGCTGTTTCAAAGCCTGCACTTCCTGTGGGCCTGCTGTCCTCACCTCTTTCTAAGCTCAGAAGTCTTAAAGGTAGCAAGAACAAGAGGTATCTGATTTCTGAAAAACAGGATCTCCATGAGTTTCAACATGGCTCCTGTTTAGCAGTAAATAACTGAGCTCTTGTTTTGGGGCACATCTAAGATCTTGCCCCTTCTCCCTCCCAGGAAGAAGACAGCAGGTTTGTGCCAGAGGGTGTTTACTGGGCAGTGTTCAGCATGTGTTGGGGGTGGGCAGCTGGAGCAAAACAGGAAGCTGTTGCTTGGGTGCCGGTAGGAAACCTCTGGTGGGAAGGCTAATTCGCAGTTTTGAAGCTCTTGCATAGCTGTTGTTTGTGCTTCCTCGGTAGCACTTTGGAACTGAATTGAGCAAGACATCAAACTATTGGAGCTGGGGGAGCTACCTCGAATTAAGCCACTGCAGTGCTAAAAATTGAATTTAAGAGATGTACATGACCTCAGAAATAAAAATAAACTTTCTACTTTGGCTGGTTTTGCATTAGAAGACTGAAGGGTTTTGTTTTCTTTCCTTCCCCCCTTGGTTGGTTAGGCTGAATTAAAAAAAACAATTTATGAAGTTGCAGTTCATTAAAGAATTAAAAAGAGTAACATGGTACTTTTTTCCCCCCAAAATGCGTGCACCAACACCACCTGCTACAGCTGTGTCTGCAACCAGTTCAAGGAACTGTGGCAACAGAAAGCCTTGGGGCATAAATTCCATGTCAGCACCTGGTTAGTGACAACCAGAGGAACCCTACTCTGCGCTGCAGTGACCCTCAGCATTAGAGTACAAGCAAAAAAAGCTTAAGAAGACCCTAAAAACTCAACTCTAGAAGGCGGCTCCTGGAAATTTCTGTTGTGGGTGTCCTTCCACACCACAGTTACCCAGTATTAATGCTCTGTGAGATGCAGAACCTCAGCATGATTGAGGAAGTAGGCAAGTCTCCTCCTGACTCCAGCCTGACCTGCACTGCTTTGCTAAGCACAAATCCTGGCAGTGTCTCTGTACCCCACTGTCCAAGGGCCTGGGTGCTAAAGCAGTCACTGAAGGTTGTGCTGTTCTCTAATAAAATGGGCACAACTGTCACTGTCACGTCTGGGTAACTGGACATGAGTTGATTGATGGATAGTCAGGAGCAGGGGCCTTTCCAGTCTTAGTTCCTCCTCCTTCCAAGAGTATTTTGGTATTCAGAGCACAGACCTTTGCAGCACACAGTGCCCAGGTTCCTCTGGACACTCCCTCCTTACCTCAGTAAGCTATGTTTTAATTGGGTGGTTGGGTAGTAGATGTAGAAGTTGGAAGGGTCTGTCCAGCTGGAATCACAGACATCTAACTGCTTTAATTTATTGCTGTCTGCTCTACTGGGAGGGGGGAGGAGCCACTGGCTTCCTGTTCGGTTAGAAAGCAATTGGGTGGCTTCAGTGCCTCAATCCTCCTTTGCATGGCTGGAAAACCCAAGGTGGAGCTCTCAGAATGGCCAGGCTTAGCTCCTGGGCTGCTGCCCAGCTTTGCCCAGTAGCCAGACACTGGACAGGACATACAGGACTCCAATAGCTGCAGACTGCCAAACACTGAAGAGCTTGAAGTGTCATGTCAGGGCAGTCAGACACCAAACAGAGGTCCATCTTTATCCCTTCCTGCCATAGTTTAACTTGCATCACCTCTGACTAAACTCCATCCAAGTAGAAGTGAAGATTTTAATCTGCTTAAAAAACCCCAAAAAACAACCACGAACCCGTCTGTGGAATGTCACTGGCTGTTACACACACCTTGCAGAGGCACTATCTTTGTGCATTAAAACTGCACTAAAACAAAAGCTCTCTCCCCAACAACCCAAGCAATCTTCAGGTTTCCTGAAGTTGAGGGCTGTGTAGGGATCAGCTTGAATCACGTTTGACATCAGAGATGGATGATCTACCTGTTTGCTGGACATAAGGCTCCCTCTTGTAATAGATAATAAAAAAACCCCAGAAAACCAGAGCAGCACTTGGGAGCACTGCTGCATTTACTGCTGGGACCTCACTGAAAATTCCTGCTGCCATAAGAAAGCAAAGAAAACCCCTGCTCCACAACAGCTGTAATTCTGACAGTGCCTCCCACTGAGCGACTGGGGCGAGGATGGAACAGGCACGGGTGAGTGTATTTTCACTTCCTTTCAGAAGAAAGCTGCTCAGTTCACAGACATGCTCACTGTGACAGAGACATCTGTAAAGAGGGAGGAGGGAGTTCTGGTGGCTCAGCCATACGGAGAGCACAAGGACAGCAGGGGTTCCTGCCAGGGAGGGGCTGGTCTGGAGGAGAAGATCCTGGGGAAGTCAGAGCAGCAGCAAAGGATGACAGCCCTGGCTGCAGGTAATCCTCAAGGCCCAAATCCGACCCGTCTGTGCTCTCACCGGCTCAGCTGGCCAGCAACCCCTTCTGGCAGCCAGGTCTGTGAGGGGATTATCCACCGGGACAAATACTTATTTCTGTCAAACTGATGGACACCGAGGCGGATCCTGCAAGGGAGAGGCATCCCAGCATTCAGAAATACACTCCTGCCTGGCGGGGGGTGCTGAGATTTCCAGCAATCTCTGTTTAGATGTTTGTTTGCTTTCTGTGCACATTTATTTAGTATTCTGTATTTCATACCTATGAAATAGGTGGGGGAGTTAAATGTCTCTTACCCTCCTGCCTTGGGATAAGTTCCAATATACAAGAGACTTTAAAAGGTAGAAATTCCAAACTTAAGTGTTGCAAAAACTTTTAAAATGAGAGGTGTAAATCCCATAATTAAACTTTTGACTACCTATCCAAGATCCTGAATATGTTATGCTGTATGCCATTATTAAGCATTAGTGAAATCTAGTAAATATTAGTGTAATGGCCTCATACACAGCCCATGCTGTAAGGTCAGGACACATTATCATAGAAGTCTTTTTTGGCTCTATGGAAATGAAAATTACAGTGTGAGCATCTTCATCATATCATAGGCAGATGGTTATTCTGAAATAACACTGGCTTTTTTCAGTAGTAGGATATTTAATATCATTATTTTAAAAGCATGTAATTCACTGCTAAGAATGACAAAGATGCTTTCAAAAGCTGTGGACTTGCCTTGGTTACTCCTTCAACATGGATTCTAAAAGCTTTTTAGCTCATGTGGCCTGCAAAGGAATGCAGCATTACAGCAGGATCAGGTACTTCTTTTATGATTTCATTCACTTTAAACCCCACAATTTTCCTTACAGTCTCAAATGAGTTTTCCAAGAAAAACAGGCTCTCAACACACCAGACACTTTTTTCTTTCTGTCTGTCCTCCATACAGTAAACACATAACACTAGAAATAAAAATTACAGTGGAAGTAACCTGACTGTTGAAAGCAAATCCTTTCAAGGCCCAGGGCTTGTCAGGGTTTATTGACTAGGTCAGCTAGATTAAAATAAATTATGCAATTTTAAATTCTTTAAACTTTAATTTCATTTAATTAAACTTCAAATTAACATCTGTAACTTTTACAAGGCAGTGGGAACAGCTGTAACTATGTTGCACTACTGTAACTCAGACAGCATTGCTCCAAATACAAATATTTAAATAATGTTTCTTTCTATGTGACACTTACAGTTATGACTTATTACAAAAGAAAACATAGCCTTTCTGAAGAGATAAAGATGATTCAAGCTTCCCCAGAAGAAAAATAATGGAAGTGAAGCTACTCAATTCCAAATCAAAAGACAAACACCTAGTGACTATCCAAACCACAAAGTACCTAGGGTAAAATCTGAGATCTTGTAGAAGTTCCCACCTTGCTAAGAGTTGTACATCCCCCTTTCCCTCCGATTTACATTTTTTTAATTCTGTTAGGTAAACCTGTCTTTGTGGTGGAGTGCTTGTCCTTAAATTTTTCAGTGCTTAAAGAGAAAAAAACAAAGCACAAAAAGCTTCAGCAATTTCAAACCCAAAAATGTTTCAAACACTTCCTTCTTCCTTTTGTCTTTAAGTGTTTGCCAGATTGAACTCACATCTGCAAATAGTTTTAGTCCTCCTCTTCTTTCCTCTCCCCCCCTCTCTATATATAGGATATAGAAAAAAATACCTACTTCTGTTCATTTCTCTGTATCCATCCAGGTTTTTACTTGATTCCATCTGTGTCCTGTTTGAGATCTGCATCCCATTTTTTTTCCTGAAATATGCAACTGCAGTTATTAAAGGCTTACATCCCAAGAAACAATAGCATACTTAGGTTAGTATATTTTACATCATCTTTAAAAGATTAGATAATGATTGGTTTCTTCCACCTTACCCCACCACCAAAAAAAAAAAAAAAAAGAAAGATTGATTATAAAGGAGAACTGTTGGACAATACAGTGAAATGTGGAATATGAGGTCACTTTCACCTTTGATCAACACTGACTCTGCAATTGTTTAAGTATTTATTTCTATACTAACTACATGCATCTTTCTGTAGCAAAAAGCTTCCATTTATGGTGAACTGTTCTTTAGTTTCCTTAAAACAATTGTCTGAGATTTCAGGCAGCTCTTATGGGCTGAATTCCAGTTCCCAGAGAACCACCATTTCTTTAAATAGCTGCGAAGAGATTTTTAGGGCTCATTTTGTAATAATTTTTTGTATCATTCTTCTCTTCTGAGTGTTCTCAACTTAAAAAGTATCCTCTGGAGCACAATCAACTTGTAATGAACATGAAGAAGGCAGCTTTTGCCAGTCAAGTCTTGATAGAATTATAAAATCTGAATGATTTTTTTCCTCATTTGTAGGATTTTTGTATTTCTGCCCAATTTCATACACACTCACTTCCAGATAAAATAGATTATCAATAACAAAATCCCTGTGGACCATGTAAAGGACCATGGACTGTTCACTTTACCAAGACTGCTTTTCTTAAAACAGAAACTGTAATTCTTTTGTGAATAACCAGCTCTTACAGAGAGAACACTGTGGTTGTCCTAAAATTTGCCAGTAGTTACTACATGCTGATAACCTTACATTGTCATGAGCCACCAAGTTTGTCTACTAGAACAGGAAGTACTGTAAAACTGAACACATGGACATGATTAGGGGCTTAACAAAGTATGGATTTTATTCTCTTAGGTTAAATATTTACCGAATTCTACAGATACAAAGCCTTCAAATAATAGTATGATTTAAGTATTTCAAAGTTCTAAGACAATTCATGTTCTGTTTACTGCTACATGTGCTACCAGACTAAATTTCCTACACTGAATGTCCTTTGTCACCATGTTAAGAAAACTTCAGTTACCCTTGGCAAACTCATTCGTTTGCAAGTTAGAAAGCATTGTGGTATAGCTGAATTTGTGCATTTACTTAGTCACAAAGCAAGAGTTTGATTATTATTATTTGGAAGTTTTACTGAAAATCTCTTTCTGTGATTGTTAGTTCTCCTCCTTTTTCTGACAAAAGTAAAAGGAGGACAAGGACAAAACCTAAACCCACAGTCCTCTCCCTTATTTCCAAAGCACTGACTGAAGAACAGTGGCCACAACAAAAAACAGCCAGAACAGCCCATAAGATGCCACAGCTTCCTAGGGACCACTAGAAGCAACCATCAGACCTGCTGGAGCAGCAGTGCAGTGATCACTGCTCAGGCAGGACCAATTGTACATTCACCATCTCACATTTGGGTGAGTGAATCATGGAATATGCCGAGTTGGAAGAGACCCACTGGGATCATCAAAGTTTAACTAGTGGCTCAGCATAGGACACCATCAAGACTCTCACCATCAGTAGTCATGGAACAACAGAAAAGATAAATGAGTTTTAAAAATAAGGAGAAAAAAAAATCACAAAGTGATAGGGGGACTTAAGTCTGACAAATGGCAGCAAAACCTCAAAGCAATTATCAGCATCAAGCTACTGTTTAAACATCAATGCTGTTAAAGAACAGATTTCCCTTTTCTCTGAAAAAGCAACATAAAAATCTTCAGATAAGAAAGCTAGGAACTGACACTGAGAATAAATTCTGCTTTTTTACTGTCATTTCAAAACATTTTGTTTAGATTTAAGTGAGAGTCAGGTTCAGCTACCAGTCTTGTTCCAACTGCATGAATTTTTATTTTATTTTTTATAAGGTAATGCCATATTTAAAAGAATAACAGCAACAAAATCCAACAGCTGAAATGAGACTGCTGGCAGATTTCTCTGCTAAAGCTGCAGAATATTCCCCTCAGACTTTCTTTTCTTTTGGCACAGTACCTGTGCTCGCAGAAACTGCACCTCTTCTGTAAGCAGCTGCTTCTCTTTGAAGAGCTGATTCTGTTTGTTGAGCAACTCCACTAACTGCTGGGCAGTGGCCTGGCAGTGCTTGTCAAGCTGCTGTAACCTGGAAAAAAAATAGATAAAAGGGTTGCAGAACATCTGAAGTTAGAGTTCACAGTAAAAACTTTGATGTTTGCACTGGTGGTGGCAGCTCCCAGAGGCCAGAGTTCAGGCTGGTGGTTGGGCTGAGACTAAAGTATTACTCTAGGATGGGCATTTTCACACTAAATGAGCACTTTTAAAAGTTTGCACTTTTAATTTAGAAGCCTTATGAGGACATGACACCAAATCTGCTTTGCTGTGACATCAGTTAAGACTGCAGGACTGCATCCTGACACCTGTAGCTAAGCAAGCTGTGCACTCTGTAGCTGCTTCAGTAACTGTCTTCTTGAAACACACCGTAGCCCAGATTATAAATCCAAATACCCAAACTCCCTGACAAGCTGGAGCTGAAGTGACAAAAACTTCTGTTTTCTGTCCACTGCTCTTTGCAAGCTGGTCAATGTCCAAAACTCATTACAGAACACAGCACTTATTTTGAGTAAGCTTAGTGTTAATTAAGCGTGTCAGCACAGATCCTTTAACAGTGTAACAGGGATTCCTGGGGAAAGATGTAAAGCACCCATCACTCCAAAGGTTCTCCTCATCAGGGGCTGCAAAACAGGGGGAACAAGCTGGCAGGTATCAGAAGAAACATGCAGAGGCCTTCTGCAGACACTGGAAGAACAAGTGCCTGAGATGGGACAAAGCTGTTGCAAGAGAGGGCAACTGCACATTTACTTCTTTAATCACAAAAGTAGGTATCACTTGCTATTTCTCCAGTGACTGTTTATTACTCCTGGCACCCAGTCAGAAGTAATTTCCAACTCATGTGAATGTTACATCAAAACAACATTTTTCAGCAGATAATCACAGGTAGCCCAGGCAATTTCAAAAATATTACTGGACACAACCCCTAGTGTGCTCTAAGTGAAGCTCTATGTCCTTTCAAATAAACTGCTGTAAATTGAAAGGTCTTTATTTATGAAAATATTACTTAATTACACTTTTCTCTTTCTAACTTCATCACCCACTGTATTACGTTTAGACTGTCCCCTTGAGCAGAGGGAGAAAGATGACAAAGGCACGGAGCTGGGTTTGACCAGCAGCCCACAACCTTACCTTTATCATCTGTATCTCTGGGGCTTGAGTACAGGTTTAATAACATTCCAATCTACAATTCTGGGCCATGATGGATGAAAAGGCTACAGTTCTAGTCGGTGCAGATCTGGATCTGTGAATTCCCAAATTCTGTCTGCCAGTCTGCTCTCCCAAAACTGCTGCCAAGCTGGCCCTTGGTCTGCACACTGGGACTCCCAGCCTGCTCTGGTGCATTTAGCTCCTGAGGACAGGCTCAGGGCCCTCTCACAGTCTCTGCTATTACGTGTGACATGTGCAGCACAGCCACACATTCCCATATGCATTGTATCTGGCCTGCCTGCTGATCTCGTAAATGATTCAAGATGAGAAATGAACAGCTCCACCCACATTCACTGTACTTCCCATATGTTACAACTGCACATCGATGCCTGCCATCATTTTTACAACTGGGTGACAGAACCTTCTGCACATTTTGTTAATATGAGTGAGGGAGGTTGCATGGCCGCCACATTCACTTTGGCAACACCACCCACCAGGCAAATGCACTGTCCTGAGCATCTGAGTGACCACTGTGTCCTCGTCCTCCATTTGGATCATTTTTCCACCAAAGTGGCAAGATCTGTGCAGTTGGGATGGCATGGGGCTGCTCCCCCTTGGCCTGGGAGTGTTGAAGGACAGGGACTGACTCCATGCTCTGCCATGTGACTTCAAGGCACAAGGTGCAACCATGTAGCTCTTGAACCATGTTATGTTTGGACTACCTAAAGGACAACCTGGCACTAAGGAGAAAGCTCTCATTTAGTAGTAATAACAACAACCTTCAAATAATTTCCCATTAACCACTTCAATTCAAAATTCCTATTTCTATATGTAGGCAAGAAAGAGACAGTTTCATGAGACTAGTGGTTCCACAGAAGGAGAACACAACTGAGGCACCACAAGCTGCAGTGAACACTTCAAGGTAAATGTTTTGATCTAGGTCTCAGTACCTGGAGATTGTACGCAGCTTTATGTTACAATGGCTCCAACCTACCGCGCTTCTTTGTGCAACTACAACCTGCAGAAGACTACATCTCACTTCATACAGCAGTAATACTTGGATCTGAGACTAGGCTGTATCCCAGTCTGTCCAGAAATTAAGTGAAAAGGGATACATAGGGTTTCGTTACATTTTGACAGCTATGGCTAGCCAATCGCTGCAAGACCCTGCAGAAACAAGGTAAAACATCAAATACAAAGCAGAGCTTTGGCTCCAAGGTAAATTCCACCTCCAGAATAAACTTTCATTGCATCTACCACCACAATAGCTGTACTAGCACCCACTGTATTACACTTCAGTTGTCTCCTTATGTGTGGCCTACAGACAAAAACAAAAGCTGCTTTCTTTTCTATAATGACACACCAGTAAACCAGGGGCACCCACAAGGCTCTGGCTGCAAGCTCCCTGCCCTGGGGAACTCAGGCCCATTAATCCACAGGCAATCTGCAATGAAGAAAAAAGCTGATACAACCTGTCAGCCCTCCTCTGGGTTTTAATGTTGATTTGAAGGAAATTAATATGCAAGGATCTGTGGGCAGTGCCCATTCAGCCTGCAGTGGGGATCAGTCAGTCCTTGACATAGCAGAGGCATTAAAAGGTTATTTACTCTTCCAGCATAGTCAGGTTACTGATGTAAAACGTTTTCACTTTACTCCACGGAGCTGGATTTGCTGAAATGGCATGATTGGATTGCAGCAACCTGCAGCAGCTAAATCACCAAATCCAATAATCATGCTGCATTTACTGGCACACATCTTAATTAGGTTTTAATACAAGTAATCTGATAACTACTTCTGGCCAGCCAGAGCGGAGCTGTCAGAGCTGAAAGGGCTGTTGTTGAGCAGCTCGGCCAGCGCGCTGCTGCGGCTGCCTCCCCGCTGACCCTGCCCAAGCCCCCATCTGCCAGTTGCCACGGTAACACGGGCCAGCCCATCGCCCCAGCAGTGGGCGCCGCGGCCGTCAGGCGCCCCACAGCAAGGTCTGGGCCACCAGCCACCTGGGGGGCCACCAGCACCAGGGCCACATCTCTGTGGGTGAGGGGGTGCTGGGGCATGGCCCCTGCTGCTCCCCAAAAAGCCCAAAACCCAACAGCATGAGAACACGTTACTGTGCAGCGAACTGCCTTTAAAATACATTTTCCCTGTCAGGGCAAGAGCGTCAAGCTATGAGTTTCTGAGGGTGCTCCTGCATTGCTTGTTTGCCTGTAGGTAGATACAATGATCAGAGGTGGCTTCTGGTTCTGAGTGGGAAAACCGAGGGCCACATTGCAGACCTCTGCCATGCTGCAGACATGCAACTGAAGGGGCCTGTGGCCCACCATGAAGCCACATTTCATAATCAGCCATTTGAAAATCCCAAATATTTTCAAAGCACTGTGAATTCTAAAAGCAAATGCAAGTTTAATAAAAAGTTTGTTACAAATGAAGGAAGCAAGCAAATCAGAAAAGAAAGTAAATCCCCGCAAACTTTCTGGCAGCAAATTTCTGCCTTCTTTTATACTTTTTTTTCAGGAAATCCTACAAATTTAATTGCATGTGATAGGAAGTGTTTAAGTTTTGGTACTTAACAGATAGTTGTACTGCAATCTGTTAAAGCATGTTTAATTTTAATAGTCAAGTAGTCACGAGTTGGAAAATGCCAGAGTGAAGGGTTTATCTGAACTGCTTCCCACTGTGGTTCCCAGCTCCTCTGCTGTTGCCCTGCCGGCCTTGTTGGTCTTCTCCTGAGGTACTTACCCACCACAACTCTGCTAAACAGTTTCAGTCTAAACTACAACTTTTGGCAAGCCTAATGAAATCACAAAGAACTTCAGCAGTGCCTTGTAGTAAGATGCATCACAGCCTTAAATACAAACTATGGTGATCGCACTTAGTTCCTGACACAGATAGATGAGGCACTGTCTAAGGTCATCTCCTGCTGTATACAAATAAATGATCAGACTTGCTTTGCCTATCTGATGATCTTGGAAAGGCAGACTTCCTGCCATTAAAGACCTAAGGTGCATGGCTGGTGCCCACAGTAAACTTGTTTCTGCAGCCACAACTGCCCCAGCTGCTGTCACTCCCTACCTTTCTCGTAGGGATGGCAGCACAGGTCCCCTTTGCTTTCCAACTCAACTCTGCTACTTTTCTGTCTTCCCTTTTCATAGCAGAAGTGATGTTGTTTTGATTAAGGCAGAAAAAATTATGTTCACTACCTCTTTGTGTCTTGAATCAGCTCTGTGGAAAACTAGGACATTCAAACCAATAGTGAAGTTAGTTCTCATGTGAGCAACCTGCATCTTCATTGTGGTTTACAGCATCAACAAATTCACACAGTAAATTTTGAGGTAAGAAAATCAGAGTTTAGAAATGCTGACAAATAGTAAATTAAAACCCATAGTTTCACTAGTGTCCTAAATTACTATTACTTAAGAACCTGACCCATAGATCAGGGCCTTGAAACAACCTTAAGTGATGAGCATCTCAGAGAAGCACCCACATGCTTCAAAAATTTAAACAGGAATATCTATACGACCTATCCTTTAACTGAACTCCATTCTCACATCTAGTTTCAAAAGTAAAACACTATGATCCACATTTCTCATTTCATGAAATAAAAAAAAAAACATAAGAGGAAAAACACACAGACCAAAAAGCCACCTTGTAACAGTGAGTAGGAACTAAGGGAAGTGACTAAGCCTCTTCATTTCTGTCTAACAGCACACAGGGCGACAGTACAGGGCCTGTTAAAAACAGTTTCCATGGAATTTCCCACCCTATGGAATCCCTATCAGAACTCTTGTCACCACAAAAAGACCAAGACTGTCATTTGTTCAGGCAGAGAAGATCTATACCACTTCTAGCTTAGTAAGGTAAGCACTTGCCCATGCTACAGGCAGAACAAACTCATCCNATCACCACAAAAAGACCAAGATCATTTGTTCAGGCAGAGAAGATCTATACCACTTCTAGCTTAGTAAGGTAAGCACTTGCCCATGCTACAGGCAGAACAAACTCATCCAACTGATGCTCACAGATGGTAACTAGAAGTTAATATCCCTTGCACAGTTTGGAATTGGACACCTAAGAAGAAAATGTCCACATTTCACCATGAACCTCTTGACTTTGTATCACCCTTGTATCACTCAATCTTTTTTCTTTTTTTATTTTTAGTATCTATTGGGTAACATCTAAATTTCCTTTTACTAGAGGTGGTCTCAATTTTTCTGCATACTTTTATAGTATATATATATAGTACATAACCTCCAATAAGATAACAGTGTTTGCATGCCACAACAACAATTGCAAATAGGGTTTAATTAAAAGTTTACATAGGAACAGTAGCTTCCCCTTTGTTTCAGATACCATAATTGACTATTAGAATACATCTTCACTTCCACAGCCGTCCCAACAGGTTAAACAAATAGATTATGGAGGAAACCTGAGCCTGGATCTATTTGTGGGCTTCTAATAGCTCATGTCTAACATGCTGAAGAGAGAACATTATCAGCCTGCTCTTCTTCAGTAGGGGGGTGTAGCAGCTGGGCTTAGCTGCTGTGATGGCCACTTTTAGCCCTCCTGGGTTTTGACAGGAAGGAAACAATGAAAGAGAGTGGATGGCAGGCTGGAAAAGATATGGGTGAAAGCTTCACTAATGTCTATTTGTGTCTGGATCCCTTGGCTGAAGATGAGGCTTTTCCTCCTTTAAAGGAATACAAAACAGTAAGACATGTCATAGGAATATGAACCCTGGATCAAGTTTGCTCTAGAGGACAATAGTTCTGGTTACTATTTCGTGCCTTTAGTTGACAAGTATTAAGTAAAACAATTCTCTAAATCATTTAGGCTATTAATTTAGAATGCTGTGAAATACCTAAGGAAAAAAAAGGGAGGCAGGGCTTGAAGCAGACAATGTTAGAGAAATATATTGAATTGTATAGTAAGACTATGCTTTTTTTGTTTTTATAAAGATGTTCACCTCTCTGATTTTGTCATGTGCCAGACAGAACAGATTTTGCACAATTTCTCAACCATAATGGCAAGACACACATATCCTACTAAGGTTTCAAAAGTGGCCTCTTCATGTTTATAAGATACACATTTGTATTTGTGAAGTATTTTTTCCTGTGCTTGTGTTACTAGTTGGACAATTTTTGTGTCTGGTTTACTTTTTTATAAATGTGTGCTCCATTTTCCCTACTGCTTACTCCAATTCATCTTATTTCTTTTATTACCAGACAGACTTGAACCTTTACAAACTCCTAGGTGGTGTCCACATAAAGCAATCACTGTATTCAAGTTGGAGACACTGAGAATTTTTAATGCAATCTGCCCAATCTGAACTCTTTCCTTCACAAACACTTTGCCTTTAAAAAGAAATTCCCAGCATGAACCTCATCAGAAGCGACATGTAACAGACAGTACATGTGGTGTCTGGGCAGGCAGCAGAGAATTGAAAAAGAAGTCTTCACTTTTTCTATCCCATGGCATGTGCAGAATGTACATGTGGCCCAAGCTGACATCAGGCATTTGAAACAAAAATAACTGCTAAAAGCATCAGCTTCTGTTAATTTACTTTGTCAGATATTGTCTTAATTAAAAAAAAAAACAAACTACTGCTAGAAAGGGTAGTGCAGCTGAGCTACAACTGCTTCAGTTGTTCTGACAGTCGAATTGCAGGCGAACAGAACAGCTTTGGGTTCAGTCCTGCTGTCCTCACCGAGCCCAGATCCTGGCTGCAACCAGCAAGGGCTGCAGGCACTGAGGTACAGAGCATAAAGCTGTTTATCTCTCTAGGTATCAGTAACTGTGTTTGAAAGGTAAAATGTTTCTCAATAGTGACCTTGCAGAAAAGAGACCAATAGTACTTCTCCTTTGGTTATCTGAAAGGGAGTCTTTCCAGTTTAAGAACTATATATCATAGTCCTTCAAGCAGTTCTTCAGCATAAACCCCAAGGCTGCTGCACTGCATAGTTTGACCACTATGAAAAAAAGCTCTAAAAACATCAAACACAAAGTGTTAAATATCTATACACGTGTCACTCTCTACTTTCTTTGTTTAATCCCCATTACCCTTATTTTCCACGCTAGAGGTGCCCCTCTTTCCAGTTTCCCCCTTTGTCAATTTCAAACAAATTATTTTGCCTGTAAGCTCTGGCAGGCTTGTTTTTCAGGGTCCACACAGGGTTATTGTGGTTTGCATAAATTACAGTCAAACTAATGATAGTTGTAAGATTTGTATGGAGTTCAGTCTTATGCTTGTGGCACAGAAAAAGAGGACTATGATTTTATACTGGTGACAGGCAATTTTTCTGTGCAGCATATTCAGACAGATGTCTTACATACAAGGGCCCATTGCTCTCTCCTCACAGAGCAGATTACTTCCATTTGTGAACTTAGCCCAAGCTTGGCCTACCCCCCTTCTACTACAGTTCTGATTTCCAAACTTAATCTGCTTAGGAGACAAAAAGGATAATAGGGGCACTCACTCTAGTAAGGATCTAGAGAAACGGCTGGGGAAGAGGTCAAGGTGGGCAGAAGAGCCTAGCATGTGCGTGAGAGGTAGGCAAGAGCTGTGCTCAGATATGTGCAGATGCACCCAAGGGACCTGAGGAGGCTTCAGCCTCTGTTTGCGCTGGCTGGCCAAGCAAGCGTGCTCCCACCTCACAAGGAGCTGCTGCTGGCACGCAACACAGCACTTTGGACCAGGGCTGTATCCACTTGGGACCAGCCCCAAACTCTCCACATTCCCCAATACACCCACAGACTGGTTCTGCGGAGACTGAAGGGAGTTGCAGCATCAAGGGAACACCATGGGGGGTGTAACATGGAAGAGTAAATGCAGGGAAAACAGTATTTTTGCATGGAGAAGGGCTGAGGGGAAAGCAGTTTCACCCTGAGAAACCCTAAGTTTTTCACAAAAATGAGAAAAGCTGGAGGATCTGAGCAGTATTGCCAACCCACCTTCATGGTGCTCAGCTCTTGTGAATGGAGTCCACTTGGAGTCTTGGTTTGGACTATATTATAAACAGTGAACTGCATGTGAAGTTAGTGACACCTGCAATTGCTTAGCAACACTGAAGGGAAGCATTTAATGGAAAATACATCTTAAAAACGTATTAGTACCTTATAGACAGTAATACACTCTCTGTAAAAAAGTGGCTCTTTCATAATGTATATGTGCATTAGTCCAACTGTGCTCTAAATTTACCGCAAGGTGAACTTAATCATCACTATGAAATAGAGGAATTTCATTGCTGTTTTAGAGGCAAATATCACCACAGTTATCTTCATTGACCAAAACATTAACTCCTCCACAATACGGACTATAACTGCAACCAGGCAGTTTGGAGATGAGTATCAACACACGCAGATCACAGCCAGTGCAAAGGGTCAATGATGCCTTTCTGGTGACAGCAGCTTCGCTGGTGGATGAGAATAGCAGCTCTAGAGTCCCTGTAATAGAGTGGAGGGCTGTCAGGAATACCACAGAAAACAAGCACAAAGGTGGCTCCAGCCTGGCTCTCCCATGCCAGACTTCAGCACATCAGTCAGCGGTCACTGACCCTGCACAGACATCCCCACTTGGTAAGACTACCAGCACCTCCCAGCAGGATTCCTTCTATCCACAACTGTGCATGTGCATTCACAGAGTCTTCTGTTGCCACCATGTTTTAATTATTGTAAAACATTCTAGCAAAACTATCAGTCTTTTCTTTGCTACAAGTTGAAATAAATGTTAATAACTTTCTTGACACAACTTCAATGTAACTATAAGAGAAGAATACTTCTCCCCTTGGATTACATCAAAAGGTCTTGCTTATTTTTGTTAGGTAAATTGGGCTTTTCTCATACTACTTCCCCATGCTCTCATCTTTCAGTGGTAAGTAATGGTAACTTTTATGAAACAAACATTTAAACAAGAAACCTTATAAGTCTTGATATGCTTTTGGAAACTGAACATTCTCACATAAATGAAAAGTGCCTTAAATTACTAGTAGTAAATCAAGAAAACAAAGTGTGTCTCTTTGTTCAAAAATACAACCACAGGGTTTGTTCTCTTAAGTAGTCGGAGTGAAGACAAACGTACGCAAACTGAGAATGAGAGCTCTACCTACTATCAGTCAATTACTGTCTCTGTAGACTTGGTAACCTCTGATACTGTTGCAGCACAAATACATCATTACTCCAAATTTCTTATAAGGGAAAACCACCCAGAAAAATGCAAATTTCTGAATGAAATGCATACTTTTGCTAATGCACACTACTTGTGCTGGTGAACTCACATGAACATGGGGCAGCAAGCAGCCTGGGTTTCTGAAAGGCAGTGAAAGCTCAGCAGGTGCCCCAAGAGAGCCCAAGGTCCCTGCTGGGGCTCACTGGTCCGACTCTGCTCCTCCTCAGCAGCCATCGCAAGAGCCTTCCAGCGAGATGCTGGTGGTCTTGGCACCACTCCTGGTGGACAACTGTCCACCTCACACCTGGCTCAGCCTTGGCTGAGGCGAGCTAATGAACAGGCCGACGAAACGAACCCAAGCCTCCCTCCCGAGGGAGGCTACTTTTGATCAGTGTTGAGCAACATATGCAGGCTTGAGCAGGGGGGCACGCAGGCAGCTCAGGAGAAGGCGTGCGCTGCTGTAACTAAACTGCAGATTAAGCTGAGTACTGCTGTTTCCTAAGCTCCAGATAAGGAGCCTTCTGGAGAGTATGAAAAAAATTAAAGAGAAAAAAGAGCGGTAAATGTAATTTCACTTTTAAATTATTGTGTATCTAGGCTATATTAGAGCAGCATTTGCCTCAGTTTAAGATAGTATATTTTTCAGCAAAGATTCTCAGTAGGGAAGATGCTTCTGTAGTTAATGGTTTGTTTCTAATGTCTCTGAAACCATAACATTACCTGCTCAGCAAGCATTTACCTACAAATGAATGTTTGGGTGGCCCTCATGTTATCTTCTTACATAAAAATCATGATATTGTGATCATAATGTATTTAAAATCTCTTCTAATAAAATAATCCTAATTATTGAGCTTCTGTACTGCAACATTAGGGTTTAATTTCCTTTGAAACAAATGGTATCAAGGAGAGAAAACTGCATTTACAGGTCTACTAAGAGGCCTGATTTCACTGAGATATACAGAGGAATTTAGAGTTCTATTGTGTGACAGTAGAGAAATGACTAAAACCTATTTCTGTTACAGATCGGGATACAATAGCTTTCATCCTGATCCAGAGTAACTCCTGTGAGCTGTAATGTGAACTACAGACTCCTGTAAAGCACACAAAACCCCACAAAATGCCCAATTCTGTGTTGCTAAAAACAAAAGGAGTTTTGCCTTTAATAGAAACAGGCCCCTTGTTTGCATAAAGAGCAACTTGTCAAACAGAATACAAATGCCAAGCTGGTACGTTATAGCCACAAGCACAATAGCCCCAATCTTTTTAACTAAGCAAATCCTAGAGAGAGCAGTTTTCCCCCAAAATCTGGGCATCAGCTACAAATTCAGCGAACTGATGTCTCAAAGTGTTCACGAAGGATGCGGGAAATTTGCAGAAGGGCATGAGCTTTTCATTTCAAAGAGAAGGAAACTGTATGTTTCCATTATAAAAAATGAGAGTGTGAAAAAATCCTAACCATGCAATAGCTCTCTTTCGAGTATAAAGTTCAGAATTACATCTCCCAAGTTTCCTGTACGTTAAAAGAAGAACACAAAATAATGATCTAAAAATCCTTCACAAAAAACCAACAAGCAAGGATGAAGCAGTACTCGCCTGGGGGCCAATTGCCTCTCCAGCAGCGGTAAGGCTGTTACTAGGCTTGCAGTACCATTTGTTCCATTACACAATCTCCTGAAGCCTTTTACAGAGAGCTAAAACAACTGCCTGTACCAACACGACACATGGCTTTCCATCCCGACTCTTTGCTAATCCAGACGCTCCAACCATCTTTCTTTAAGATGCCATATGGTTGGCAGAAGCCTGTAGATCTAGCAGCACATCTGCTTGTATGTTACTTCTCCCCTCCAACTCCCCCCTCCACACCACAAAAGAGAGAGCAAATAATTATTTTACATGTAACCAATTAAACTGCATTTAAAGAGGACGGGGATTATTTAGCTCTAGATATTTTAAAAATATAGATTGTCGCAGAAGATCATTTGTCTCTCAGTGATTTGGGAAATACAGAGAAACAAAACAAAGAAATCAAAGGCACATGGGCAAAATGATCGCTGCATTTGAATTATTTAAATGACTGCCATTCAGACCTTATGCCCAAAGATTTATTTCCCACATTAGTGTGCCACTGAAGAACAGACTGAATTCACTCTCTGCTTTTGTCAGAGGTGAATCAGACAAGCAGACTAGGAAACCATAATACACCAAACCATGCTTTGTTATGCAAGCAGAGTGAGTCTGTATGCTAATGACTCTGCAGGAATACACTGACACACTGATTTTTTTGGTGTGATGAGCAAAGATTATTGACACTGTAAAAATCCTGGTTGCACTGGCATGCAGGCATCCAGGTTGTCTCTTTAGAATCCAGATGCCAGGAAGACAGGCTGCAAAAATAATTTTGTTTGTGATGAGTTATCATTTGTCCATTTATGACATAATGGACTATAACAGAAAAGAAAATACACACTTTGGAGCCTGAAATTAAAAAAAAAAAAATCTAGAACATAGAAATTATAAATAAATGCTCCTATAAAACTCCCATCGACCACTCTGTGATGAATAACCATCTTGGTTAACGAAGGACAGGCAGAGATGGAAATATATAAGGACAGACTGCAAAATTTTGCAATTCTGTGTGCTGACAATTTGCAGCACCTTTTGTTCAGAAACACTATTTCCTCAAACTTTTCCTGCATCACTAAAATAAGACATCAAAGAGATAAAAGATAACATTTCTACCTCAAATGCTGCTCACATGTATTGTTCGTGCAGTTATCTGTGCAGAGGGAAGCAGTATGGAGCATAAGGAACAAGAAGCACATGTGTATGTTCTAGCAATTTTCAAGAAGAATAGAAACTAGACATGTATTTGCTCCAAATAGTCTCCCTGCACCAAGCCTCCATAGCAATGTGCACAGAACATTCCTTTGCATTCACAAAAACAGTTTTCCCTACAATATGGGAATGCTTGTGTTCAACTACATAGTGCACAAATTGTTTTTCCCCTCAGCTATTTAGAAGATAGGGTTCCTAAACAAATGATGGGGAGACTGCGTCTTACCCTCACAGAAAGAGCCGATCAGTGTTGAAGGTTTGGTTGAAACCAGCATTTTTGAGGACACAGTACTAGGTTTCCAAGCTGTTTGTTTATGGCTAGTGCTTTCCTCTCCCCCAGTACTCTCTGTCTCAAGGCTATTTAAAATTTCATCAACATTGCTTAGAATAGTTTTATACAAAAGCAAAATTAAAAAGACACTTTCTCCTCCAATAATTACATTGTCCCCCTCTTTTTCCTAAGAAAAAGATGACAGAAGTTCAAAACACACTTGTATTTCAAAATGTAAAATGTGGCACTGTATTCAATGATGTAGCAATTTAGCTCAGTTTAAATTTGATAGGGCTTGATTTACCAGTTATAATAAAGAACTATATAGAGGGTATTTACAGTTAAAAATGTTTATAAATAACTACAGATTAAGATTTCAGTTAGTTCTATGCATAATATTCAAAACTTAAAACCTATGAAATTATGCCAAAAGATGTATAATAAAATCAACAAACTCCCTCCCCCACATCTTGAATTAATTTCTTTCAGACCTTTTATGTTTCACACGTATTTCTGATCATTAACCAATGTTCATTTCAGGTGTTAATGCCCACTTGCCCCAATCCCAGAGGACTCTGGGAGATGAGAGAGAAAATGATTTCCAATTATCCGATTGCACACTTTCTCTTCCTTTATTGTCCTAGACGAGAGGTTTGTGTGTGTCTTCACATTTTCCTGAAGAGTTCTCAATAGCTCAGTATCACTTAGGGTTGAAAAATGCCTATTTTATCCATTGTGTTGCTTTGGATAGCAAAGCAATAATCAAGCCAGCAGGATATCTCCTGAACTGATCACGTCAATACCAATGGCCTGTGAACACATTTGGGACATCTCTGCACATCAGCTCTGACTGAAGTTTCAGGTGTGCTTGGGGACCTGTCACACAGAGTCTCTCACCCCATCCCAATCCTTCACCAGCAACATCCAGTACTGTCCTCCTTTCCATAAAGAGTCCACAAAAACATTAGAAACAGAATTTCAAAAACAGAAGGCCTGGCCAACACAGGTCCTTTGCACATGTGAAGCATGCATTTGATTAAGCACTTCAGAATTTCAATTTATGATTTAGGCAAAAAGTATGGTACTAGATTTAGATGTGAGAGGGAAAATGAACTTTATATACGTACTATGACATCTTGTCCAAGAACAAGTGAATAAAAGACACCATGTGGGAAAGTCTTCACCAAGACCTGCTGCAAGCTTACTACTGTAGAAATATTGCAAATGCTGCACACTTTCTTACTGCTTGCAATGAAAGAAAAAAAGAATGCTATAGTTTATTCTCTTGACAAGCAACAGAAAATTATGAAGGTGCAGTGCATATCAAAAGCTTCTCCCTTGACCCCAGAGTGTAACTGAACTGCCATGGCCACTATTAATGATTTTTGATAGAAAGTATCAATAGGTTTACTGGATTGCACTTTGGAACACTTAAGAAACAGGCTGGGTCTGATAAAGGCTCTGCTATCATATCTTGCTCAGATATTTTCAGGGTTTTTTGGACGGCTTTTGGAAGGTGGGGGGTAGAGGGAGGTTTTTTTAAGTTTTTAAAGAAACAACAGTTCTTATTATATGGATTAATAACGATTACACAAATAGGTTTAAAGCTTCCTTTATTCATGTTCTAGATATACCGGAAATGTTTGATATAATAATCGTAAATAATTTACCTAGTTTTACTGGGCACTTCATTTGTAACCTGCAGAAGCAACAAAATGCTTTTCCGCTTTTGAGACAAAGAGAAATGGGGAACTGACAACAAAACCCTTTCAATTTGAAAAGGGATACATGGGGAAGTGAGGATATTTGCAAGGGAATTAATTTCTTCCTTCATAACCAGATGAATGCCCTTAGATATTCATTATCAAAACAGAAAACATAGAATCACTACATTAAAAAAATTACATTACTTCATACTGGCATTTTTAATTTTGTGGCTCCTGTTTTAGTGTAATTTCTAGTTCTGGATAGTGACTTCATGCACTTTATTTTAAGAATAAAATAAGAAAATATACTTTACAGGGAAAATAAGTAATCAATCAGGTATCTGAGAGATTTCAATTAACATTTTGACAAGTTTCATGGTATGCAAACTACTCTCATATAATCAGTATTTATTCATTTAATTCAATGAATATGAGAAAACAAATAAATTACAAAAATGTCCAAGATGCTCTCTCTGCAGTACTTAAGTTCCAAATTTCTACAAGTGTCAGCTCTGGAACTATTTTTTTGGCTCTTAAACTTTGCTTTCTTCATCTGGTACACACAGACCATTCAGCCTCCATGTTGCAGTCCGTAACACACCAAGTGCACATGAACAATACATGCCCTGATGAATTACTACTTATTCAATAATGACATATAATTTACCATATACAATTATTGTGACCTATTACTGCAAGTTGCACTTGCATTTATTGGTACAGATTTCCAGCATTTTGGTTTCTGAAATTTTACTTGCAATCTGATGTTTCTGCCACCACAGCATTGTTCTAATCAAAATTAATAGGCCAAGATAATATTCTAAAATTAAACTCTGATCTGAAAGGTACATGTGAACATTTGGGGATCTCTCTTCAGATGCTGACAGGGAGACAAGTGAGCGGATGTAGAGAGAATCTGGATATATGGTTCACATATGGGCCTAACAAGAGCAATCTCTTCATATAAAGACACTATTTCTCATGCTAAGTCTACCTTGTTTTCTAATGTCAGCTGAAAGGAATGTTGGAATCTGGGACAGTTTTCCGCATCAGAGTCTGTTATTTAACTGTCTGATGTCAGAAATATTGTCTCTTTTCAGAGAACATCTGTGGTTTGGGGTTGCTGTTTTGCTGTATTTTGGGAGTTGGGTTATTTACTTAAGACTACCAATGCTACATTCTCTTAGGAGGAGGTTTGTTCTTGGTTATTTTTCCACCCAAAGCACCCTGAAATTCAGGTACCCCAATTGATAAAGGATTTTAAGATTTTTTCTGTTTTGCAGTGTTGCATTAGAACTATGAGATGACCATTGATTCAACTGTTACAAAACAAATTTGGTATTGCCAAGTACTGAATGTTTTTGAGCACAGGTCCTTCATCTGATTCTAGATCCAAAAGCACTGGTCCCAGGCACAATGCTACACTAGTTGTCATCTAGGGCTTCCTTTTGTACAGCATACAATCCAGTATGTCAGCACAAGACAAAAGCATTGAGTAGGAAGAAGAGGAAAACAAATCTTGGTTGCTAAGTTAGCCTGTCATACAGTAAATGCTTCTGTGAAGCCATACACCATATGACCAAAAGGCTCAGAAAGCTACAGTTTAATTAAAAAAGCAAAAAAGGACATTACAAAGGATATCCAGTTGCAAAAATGCAGAAGGTAGGACTTATACTATTGCTCATTGTGGGGAAATCTTATACTTTATTCTGACCAGCACAGAGCCATACCTGAGGTACAAAAACTTTGCTCATACAGGTCTGGAAGAAAAATGCCAACATTCCTAAAGGCCTATCACTCATAACATGCAATCATTTCACAGATTTATCTTAGAAAGTGTTAGAAAAGATCAGTATGGTATTAAATCTACACAGCACAGAGATGCCCTTAAACCAGCCATGTCAGGGTCTGTAGCACAGCTTGGGTAAAAGTGAAACACAACACTTGGAGAAAACCTGCCATAGTTCCCAAGAAAGTGCTGAGAAGTCTCTGTTAGCTGCCAGTATTCAAAGCATTCATAGGATGGGCAAATGACCAGAACTCATGTTTAATGGATTGAAATAACTGAGTAAAACCAAACATAGCAGCACCTCCAAGCTGTGCAATCCTAAGCACCAGCTTTGAGAAAAAAAGCACTGGAATACAGACCAAAAGTCATGAATGTATGAGGTACTGTCCATGCTTTCCTCAATTTAGGGAAAGTCCTCAGACAAGGAGGTTAAAGGTAAAAGTTGCCTCTTAAGGCTGTGAAATTATTTTGCAGTTAAGTCATTACAGAAACAAAAGGGCTTAAAGGTTTGCAGGTACCTATGAGTCACAGGATTTACAGACCAGTCTTCATTTAGCTCCCCATGCCCAAAAGATATGAAAAAGTCTTTTAAATTCAGGGTCCTAATTAGAATAATTAGAAGAAATCCCAAACCATCACACTTGACAATAACAACCTATGTGTTTACACCCAGAATCTTTTGTAGCATATTGCGGGGAGAAAATTAAGTAAACTGAACAAAGTACTCTATCTTACCTAGCTGGGGTCTGAACTTGGTTCCAAGTTTTGAAGGAGTCCAGGCCTTTTGAGGGAACTGAGCCAGCAATTCAGGCAAGGATTTCTTCAAAGGAAAAAAGAGGCTTGATTTTTTTTTCCTCTTTTTCTTTGTCCTCCTCTTTTCTTTTTAAATAAAAGCAACATCTCCAATTTGTGAGCACAGTTTTGAAAGGAAGGGAGAAAACACCATTACAAATAGCAAGCAAAGCTTTCAGTTTATGAATCTACTAATTCATCCATGAAATATCCAGGTTGCCTTCATCATCATTTCCAAAACACCACATTATATAAGGTAACAATGGAATACTAGGCTGGTCTGTTTCCCATATTTTCAGTTGGCTCAGCTGGAAAGTGAATACAGGCTATTGCCCCAGGATGAGTGAATAATTTAACTCAAATGCAATTTTGCACAAAATTACTTTCACAACTGGAAAAAAAAAAAAGAAAAAAGAAAACATGGCTAGTCAGACTCCTTGTTAAACATAAGAAATGAATTTTTTTCTCCTCTAACTAAACTAGTATAATGCATGAAGTTTAGTTCACAGTGGTGTTGCTAAATAAGGGAGGTATAAATCTTGACATCAAAACACCAAGCTTTCCTGTGCTAGAGAGGAAATTAACCCTACACAAAGTGTCAAGTACAAAACTTATGCATTGCATCTCAGACAGTACTGCACTGGCCTGGTTGAAATCTCTGCTCAGGAGTAAAATTTATGCTGAAGTAGACTCAAGACAAAATCCCCAAATTGTTGACCAATAATTTAGAAGAAGTCTGTTGCATGTGGAAATGGTTTTGATCTTCAGATCATAAACTCCTGGAGGCACAGATCTTCTTTAATTACATGACTACAAAGCACCATGTGTTTCCATTATGCTATTTAAATAATAGATTTAATTTGAATTTACATTTGTTGATGTAAACATTACTGACTGTAACATTACCCTGCAATCTGAAGCACAAAGTCACTGAAGTATTAGAAAAAAAATCCTTCCCAAAAAGATTACAAAGGAAAGAATCCCCAACTGTCCTATTTGAAAATATGAATAGAAATTAGCCAAATAGAATAGAACAAATTTTAGTGGATCAGAATTTTTAGGATGATACTTTCACAAAAACAACACTAACATCTCAAGGAATTCTAATTTTCAATTCTGCTCTACAGTTATCTGTTGTGTTTATGGGACCAAATGAATTCAGATGTTTCCAGCAACCAAATTTCCACTGATTACAAAAAGGAAAGAAAGTAGCATGGGAAGGATCACTCATTATCTTGCAACACTGCTTTAATAGAAGTGGAACTGGGGGACTCTGCTAATGAATTTAACTATCAGGATGCTAATCAGTTGTGTTTTTTACCAAAATTAATTTAATCTCTGTTTTTGCATAAGTAGTGCCTGTTATTTAAAACTTTGGGGCTGCTTCTGTACTTGGGGGGGCACTCAAATGGAACGGGGTGCTGCTGGGTCCAGACACAATTCCGAGAAAAGCAGTTCAGAGGGAAGCATTTGAACACAGTAATATAAAGTAAGCTTTTCCCATACACTGTTAATAGAAAAAAAAAAACCAAAATGAAACACCTAACCCAAAAAACCGAAGCTGTAGACTACTGCTGTATGGAAGGGATTTTAATTTTGTATAGATGACTTGCAAGCATTTCTAACAGTTGCTATAATTTGTCTGTTTGAGAGAACCTAAGCAAAAAGAAGAAAAACATCTATGTATCATATAGATGGAATGTATTGTTCAGTTTATGTCACGTTGCTATTACAAACATTACTTTCAAATTGTTGAGCTTGCAGATTGTATCTAATCATAATCATTGCGGATTATATCTAATCATAAACATCAACATTAACAGTAACAACAACTAAGTCTAAAATTTGCCAAAATAGGGGCAGGTGAAAGTGGGAGCAGATAGTAAGACAGAGAAAAAGTAACAACATTCTGTAAGGATTGTATTGGCTTTCAGTTCTGATCATATAACTCACAAGGCAACTGAGCAAGCAAGTAAATTGCTGGAAAAATTTTGAACAAACTAAAGGTTTGTGTTCACTCTGTACACCAAGATTTTTTTTCAGAAGATCCATAAATCTTCAGATTTTTACCAGAAAATATTCCTTCCACGTGTATAGATGGAATACCTGAAATTATCTTAAACCAAAACATAAAAAGGTAAAGGGAAAAGAACACAAAACAGCACTGTAAGCAGTATTTTTCTTATTTGGTCTTTGAAGTTTTAATCTTCTTCCATGTTACTTAATTTTTTTTTTTTTTGTCTGGTAGTATGTGAGCCCTCTAACTCATTCTTTCTTTCCTGTTGTCCTTACACTACCCTGCAGAAGGAATGAGTGGAAATACAATGCCTTCTGTCTTAACTAAAATCTCATAGGCAGAAACAAAATCCTGGATGTAAGTAAAAAGATGATGGTCAGACAAAAAGCAAAAAAGTATTTAAGTGCTAGGTTTGAAAAAAGTCCCCTTGTTAGATCCAGATGACCATAAACAGTCCCAGCAATGGAAGAACACTCAACACTGTAGAAGAAGATCAACAGGAATTCACATAATCTTGGGGGTTTGATCACATCTTTAACAAATGCAGGTCCTTATGGCAAGGTACTCTGGAATGCAAAAAAATAAGTGTAACAAATAAGAAAAAAGCATAATATTGGCAACTTTCTTAATATTTTGCACATTGCAAAGAGAGTCACTACAACTCGTTTTGCTCTTGATGTTGTACGCTCCTCCATCCCCAAATCTCAACTGTGCAGCCCTCTAAGAGAGCAAAACTCTTTGTAACAATCTGATTTTCTTCACCTACTTGCAGTTTTGAAATCATGTGCGGAAAAAATGCAGTAAATCTGTCAAAATGTTTATGCATGAGGGTACAGGCCTTCCACTTCAAATTACAATAGCTACCTAAATTATTCTAACAGGAGCTGACCATTTCCAGTATGTAACACAGTACAAAATTAAATCTCTCCTTTTGCAGAGCAGGACAAAAACCAGCTAAAGTTTCTTGAAACACTACATTGGTAAGTGCACATGTTCCATCAGATGTGTGTTACAAAAACTGGATGACCAAGCCATAGGCACTATTTTTAAAATATCAGCTCAGACATTAATAGGACTTTAAAGAATTATCACAATATATTTACCACAAAAGCAGATGTTCCAAGCTGGAGTACCTGGATGTTTACTCCAATATGTTGGTGACCTCAGAGAAGTCTATACAACCATTTTTTCAGTCAAACTCAGAGGAAGGCAGAGGGTGAGGTGCCTTTACATATGGTGGAGTCCTTGAAGAAATGAGCTTCCATTAAAAAGTAATAGAGCCCTTCTTCATTTAAACTGACACGAGGGCACTAGTTCTGGTGCAGTAGCTGTGTTACCAGCTCCTGGTTTAGTTACAGGGACTAACTACCAACATTCAGTCTCACAGATTATAACACCCTTGTTTATGTTCATATTATGGAACAAAACTAAAAATAGTATTTTGAAATATTTGAATATATTTCTATTTAGTGTCTATAGAGAAATTCTTACATTCCTGTTAATATGGAGGAGTAATGCTGCCTTCATTCTTGCCACAGTCTATTGATTTTACATATATTTACAAGAAAACCACTGTGTGAGCTTTTCATGTAGCAGCACCTTTCTTAGTAACATTACAAAAGACTTTGTTTCTTTTGATACAGCTCAAAAACAGTTCTATAAATACAGAAGAAGCTAGTGGCTTAACATCCTCTTTCCCCTATCTCTGCCTTAATACAGAACACTGAAATCCATAAAGTGCTTTTCCCCAAAGGAACTTTATGCTCATAACATTTAGATCAATTTTATATTGAGATAATTTCATTGGCTACTAACATTAAGTTCATTATCTACTTCTTTCTTTGACAACAAGAGCATCTTCTAGGTTAGGACAAACATGGCTTTGTTCACCTTTGTCTAATGTAATGCAGATTTGGAAGCACTGGCCTTCAAGAACTAACTTCCACAGAACATGTAACTATCCCAAATACCCATCAGGGTTAACATAGAAACTGCTTTCAGGATTGTCCTACAACAGACTTGTAAGTATTTCCCAGTCATAATCTTTCTCTGAGATGGACCACAAAGAATACAGTGAAAGGAAAGTATGTCCAAAGAAGTAGTGGTCAAAGCCCTTCTACTCAAGGTGCCATAGGGTTTCTAACATTTCAGTAGAATATAGGATTTTTTTTCAAAAGGGTTTTGCCTGAAAGACTCTCAAATATTGTAGGTTTCACTGTACTCAACTTATTCAAGTCAAGCAGACTGCACTGTCACTTGGATCTTCTGTTCCAGGAAAACTGGAATTTCAAACACAATCCTTGGATAACTGACCATCAATCTGTTTTAGAACAACAAACTCAATGAAGACGACTGTACTCGGCTTTAATATATATTTTTCCATGTCAATCAAAACTGCAAAAAGTAAGAGGTGTAATGACTGTTGCCCCACTGTGATCATTATGTTGTCCTTTTATTTTCAGAGACAGTGTCACAAAATAGAAATGATGGATTTAATTTCCAAGCTGTATTATCTTACATGATTAAGTAGTCCTTAGAAAATGAGCAAAGAACTATACCTTGATCAGACAGTTCAACAGGACACTATCACAAACAATTGCCTGCCACAATTACCCTTTTTGATATGAAGTTTAGACTTCAAGTTTTATTCTAATTCAGTGGCTTCTACTTTTGTTATTCATTACCAATTTCTCTGCACCCAGCAATGCCAAGAGGTCAACAATTAAACTGCTCAGAATATACCATGAACATAAGAGTGACCCTATATTATATCTTCATTTTTTCCCTTTTGATCATCCCTTTATTTGACTGCATTTCAGTAAATTATCCATGTAGTTTTTATTTTGACAGCTCTCTTTACAGCAGTAAAACAAAATGTGTGCATTGCAAATGGCAAAGATTCAAATTTCAGCTATGTTTATCCAAAATAGCACTGAACTGCTTCTGTACTTATGCTATACTGCCTACAGCCTTACGGAAGGGGAGACAGATGGGATGAATTTAGCAGGGAAACAGCTGTGGCTTGAAGAAGAGACAAGCAAAAGTTTTGCTATCAGGCTTCATTATGTATCAAGGTACCAGTAAAATGTGTATCCATAAGGCAGCCAAAAAAGTGTTTTTCATTTGACTAGTGATAATTACCTTTTCTCAACAGCTGACAATGTTCTAAGCACCATTAAATAGGTATAATAATTAAGCAGTAAGATAAGACAGGCAGTGCCTTGCTGGGGATTATTGCTCGCCTCGGGTATGTTGTGAGGCGCAAGGCTGAAGGGTGAGTGACTTCAGCCACCCGAGAAATGTAATAATCCCTCAGAAATGCACTGCCTGGAGTGACTTCTTGCTATTAAAAATGGAAATTTAAAAAGGACAAAATGTTAGACATATTTCCTGTGGATTTTATTGACATGGGTTAAGATTACAGAAAGTCAATGAAGAAATTCCATTTCTGCCCAGCCTATGAAAGTCCTTTCCCAAGGACATATACGCCTCTGCTCAGCTTGTTTGTGCATTTTATTCATAAAACCTATTTGAGAAGCACAAGTATTCGCATCATCTAACATGTGACAAGGCACAGAAGATTGTAACAACCTTCACAATGGTAAAAGTTAAAGTGCTTTTAAGTCATATGCTTCCAAACCTTTATTCTGTGCAATTGTCTATGTTTGGTATCAATTTACAGATGAACTTTTTTTTAGTTCTGAAACTGAATACACACATGCACACATACATAATTTTTCATACATATATAACAGGTCAGCCACTCAAATGATCCAAGCAATAGGGAAAAAAAGCCAAACAAAACAACATCTGAGCCCCCAAAAACCTGTAAGTTGTTTCTGACTACATACAAGTCAGATAGCTAAAACTAAGGCTATATCCCTGGTAGTGTGGGAAGTGCTAGTGGAGCAGAAAAAAATATTACACTGCTTTACATAAGCCGAGAAAAGTTTACTGTCATTTCAGCCGTGCCACTGAGACAACATTTTGAACTGGACACCTGGAATTATTTAGCAACCTTGACTTGAATCAAATCAGAATTCTAAAGACCATTCGGAATCAAGTACCAAATAATGAGATATATATGGGACAAGGATGGCTCTCTGAGGTTAAAAAGAACTTTAAAACAATTGAAGCTCTCCTTTTCCCTTTCCCCCCCTCCATACATGGGTTTACTTTTCACAAAGAACAAGTTAAACAAACACAGAATAATCTTATTATCCTTTCCCATTTCTTTTATATTTTCCATCATCACCACATTATTCCAGAACCAAAATGAGAAACCCTGCTGAGAAGCACACACAACAGCGTCTTGAGTACCCTAGAAATACAGATGCTAAGTAGGTCTTATCACATTGTCCTTCCACATAGCCACTTCTATAATCTCTACTTCACTAAAACTTTTGTGATTAGCAGTTCAAGGATAACACATTTAAGACCACACTTCCAGAAACCAGCCTAAAGCCTGTTACTATTTGACTACTACCAATTAGCACTATCGCAAGGTTCAGTAAAAACAATTACTTTTTAGCATTTCATTTTTTTTAGGATGACAATTTTTTTAGAGTGCACTCATAAACTGATAATGAATATGACTGGAACTCTGGAAGTTTAAGTCAGACAAAAAATAGGCAAAATAAAGTTCTTTCTGTGTATCGGTGGACAAACACTGGTAAAAAAAAAATAGGTTCCCAATCTCATAATGCATAAATTAAACACTTACTGGTTTGAAAGATGGAAAACAAAAAGCATGATGGGAAAATACCCCACCTTCAAGTGCAACATTGGCATGGAATTACCGGCACAAGGCACATCAAGGCTAAACAGATGTAAGAACCAAAGGGATTTAAGAACAGGTTAGATTTATATATGGAAAATGAGAGCAGCCACAGTTAGAACAACTTCCATAGGAACAGGACCGGACCCTGTAGATGCAATCAAAACACTGAAGTTATTGGGAAAAAGCAGTCTTCCAATAACCTTGCAAAAATCTATCACGTACAATATTAAAACATAAATTATAATTACTTTGGGTCTCCGTCTCTTATAATAACCTTGAAAGCAGGCAGGTGCATAGATTTTGTTACCGAGCTGGTAAATTTTCACGACACACTTGCAAGCTCTTTAAATGTTACTCATCTGTCTTCATTTTCAGTTCTCCACTATATGGGAATGGATGGTTTTAAATAGCTTTAGTCTGAAAATCTCAGAGTTATACACAGAGATCAAGACTGGAAGGAAATCTGCTACAGCTTAAAGTAATTTGCCAAATAGGTTAATAGTTAGATTTCACTATTATTGTGAGTTCACTGAAGACTCAATAGGAAGATCCCAATTACTGTCAAATATCCCAAGTAGATATATGCTGCCAAACTACTGCATAGTGGTAGTCTCACAGGGTATTTGAAAAGGGTCTGGATGGGTTTTTCTGTTTGTTTTTTAAATGACTTTCTGACACATCACAAGGATATCACAAAAATGCAGTACAGGAAAATGAACTTTTAAAATGCAGATGGAAGAAAGAAAAGAAGGTGAATATAACAGTCAGGGACTTCAACGATTTAATTTTTTAGATGGCCTAAAAAAATCAAGACTTGTTAAAGACTGTTACATGTTGTATACTTCTAGGAGGAACATGCATGAGTAGGGCTGTCCTCCAGAGTTGATACTACATTGGAAAGGCTATTACCCTTTTGGAAAGGTAGAAACCCTTATTCTGTACTTCTGGATACATTTGAGCAGGTAACTTAAACTCAAGATAACTTGAATGAACACGAGCGACGTGTTTTCTGGTGCTATCTCTTGCCATTAAAGAACTATGCTGTTATACACAAGACAGCAAAGGAGAACACTGATCCAGCTTGCTCACTTTTTATTTCACATCTTTGGGGAAAGTGGTGAGGAAGACTGATCCTCAACTACTACCTCGGACCAGAGGTGCTACTACCAGGCACTGAAGGCGAAGTGTTTCAAAGAAGATACGGTGGTGGTGAAGCGATAAATTGGTGGTTTAACACAACCATGTATCACCACCAGAACCAACCCCTAACCAAAACTAAAACATTGCAGGTGTGTAGCAAATGTAGGAGAATAAAAGGGGGTTCTCCTGGAAAACAAGGGGTACACTTCTGTCCAATTATGCACATCTTTTTCAGTGTCAGTGTTATGATCTGCATAGCGACAAGAATTTCTAGATTTTGCCACATCAAGGAGAGTCTGGGCTGAGCTGTCAAAGACATCACCTTTATCCACCTCCATTTTAGAGGAATCAAGAATGCTTCGTTAATGCTAAATTAACATTTAAATTTGAAAACCAACAACTGTGCTGACAACGGAAAGTAACAAGAACAGCCTGGAACCTTATGTTGTGCTGTTTTATATCACACATATTTCAGGGCTTTTTACATTCCTGGTAGACAAGAACACAAGCTTACTATTAGTGAGCTGAAGGCTTTGACTCAGTTCATGATGGCATGAATAAGAACTATCCCTGCTTCTGTTCTGGAGAAGGCAGAATACATCAAAATAGTAGGAGATATTCTCAGAAGTGGACAATTACCAGACTCTTAGTAGAGGGGGTGTTAGTCAGAATGTTGGTAGCTCTTCAACGCAGGAGCAAGCAAACCTGGCTATTTTCCCACCTAGCTTTTCTTGGAAACATGGACCAATACGACTTTCCCAGATATTATTCTCCAGTTTCCAAAACAGTAACATTGTGGTGGTCAGCAGTCTTGATGTGCAAAGTGAACACAGACACTGTGACTTCCCCTCTACACCTTCTTCCTCATATTGTCTGTATTGTTTCCAATTAAACCAAGTTCAACATTAACTAATCCTTAAAGAAGGTAATTCAGATATTTATCAGCCCATTAACACAAGCTCAAATACAAAAAAACCCCTCCAACAAATTCTGACAGGAAAAGAATATATAAGACCATAAACATAAATGGAACACAAGAAACTGAGATGTAAGTTAGATCAAGCAGATTTGGTCATATCAACCCCTAATTCTTTGACAGCTCATTTTCTGATAAAAGAAATGCAAAAAGTCTCACCTACATTATACTTCAGCAAAACATTAAATATCATGCCCCATCAGCAATTGTTAATTAAGTTTTTGACAAGTAACCGACTAAAATAAAGAGCACAGCCAACAGGAACAATTGAAAGGGATGAAAAATTCTAAGTGAATTTCTTTGCATTTAAACAGAGTTTTGAATATTTTGAATTATGACTCAGCACAAAAAAGGAGGAGTGGGCTGATAAATTTAAGAGATGTTATCAGCTTTGAGAAGGTCCAGGATACTGCACAGAAAAAAACAGATGCCTCAGAAGATTGGAACAGCAGACACAGGATAAAAACTTACAGTACAAAGTCTTACACTGTGACTTAATGTATTCTCAGTTCATAGCAAAAGTCTCTGCTGAGAACTTGAATTGAGTTGAGAGGAAGAGGTCCTGGATGCACCTCTTGGTGCAGCTGTCAAAAAGGCAAACGGGATTACAGGATTCATCAGTCAAGGAATTTCCAGTAAATATATTAATTCCATTTATTCAAATATACTCAAATGTCCCATCCAAGACCCAAGACAGTTTTGATTCCTCATATTCAAGAAAGATCAACAATCAGAACACTGAGGGTGATGAACAGCTTATTGCAAAAAGAAGAACAATGGAGGAAGGCTTTACTTATAATCTCTAGGGCTGAATAGATATATCCACTGTCAATAATTCTTTGCATTACCAATGCAGATTCTTTTGAAGAACTACTTGTACCAATTTTGGCACAAAGACAAGTAGGTACAAACCAAACAGAAATTAATTCAGACCAAAAATAAGAAGGATCCCAATGATAAGATCAGTGGAAACAGTTGTCCAAACTGGAATGGTGAGGCCTAATGTTTTTCAAAAAGGAGTTCAATACATTCTCAAAGAAATATGTATGTAAATAAACCATACATATATATATATAGGTACATATATATTTCATGTATATATACACATATATTTTATATACACATGCTTAGAAACAGATGAACACAGTGCTCCATGACCTAGAATACATCCTACAGAATATTATTAAGTTCCCTAAATATCTCTGTGGATATTGGGTAGGATTTTCCCTTCTGCTTCTTATTTGCTTCTTAAGGCTGAGAACTTATTTGCACACTCTTTTGCAGCATATATATGTGTGTATGTATATACACATTATCCATTCATTATTTCCTGACAGCAGTTCTCTGGAGTATACATTTCTCAACCTAAAATATGAGTCTATTAAACAGTAGTAAAAAAATTAAGTAATAGTGATAACCCCAAATTCTGGACAGAGCTGAGAGTTTTATCTGCCTGGACTGCAGTGCTGACACAGTGACCACAAAGCTTTTTAGAAACTCCCTGCATGAAGGACTATAGAAACAATTATATATCTCCAATGGCTACAGCCATCCTGTCACAGCAAAACCACACCAAGGACATGTGGGTGTGAGTAATGGTGCTAGAAAAAGTGCAGCATACTGCTCTTTACACATTGAGACAATGTGAGTGTCTTTATATCTTTCATATCAAAGATTTTATGGACACTACGAATGTTAATCTCTATTTTCAATATAAAAATGAATGTATTTTAAAATAAAAGCCACAATTTAGTGTATTTTTATTCTATAACTGCATTTCAAAACAGATAATTGGTCTAAAAAAATACAATTGCCTCATTGTTACTTTAAAAAAACTAATCTGTCATTAGAATGAGAAAGACAATGTATTCAACTGAGAATGAACTGGACTGGAAAAAAATAAAGGTCTTTCAGGTAATGATATAACCTAAGTTCTTCCATCCATCATTATTTCTTGCAAACACACATACACACAAAAAAAAAAAGTACTAGGCAGAAAACATAAAATTTCAAATGCAACTTGATTGCTCCAGTTTTCAAGAAATAATTTCAATTAATTTTTCTACTGAAGATTTGCCAAGAAATCCAAAATCTCTATTCAGAAATGTAATAGTGACAGCAAACTAGCTATTGTGATTTTACATATCAGTTACTTCAAAATACTGGTGTATTCTCTCTATAGATACATTTCAATTGTCATAGATGTGTGTTCTCTCATGCATAAATGATCATGCACACACTATCACTTAGTAACAAAACAAAACAATTTAATGGTGGAAAAAACCTTTAAAATCCTTGTCAAACTGAGTATTCCATTTTCACTCCTCAAGTGGTCCATTTAAAGATCCATTTTAGCTACTCTTCCAGATAAGCTTATCCATAAGAATCATACATTTTGCCATAGGTAGAAAACAAATATAATTTGTCACATGTTGTGCTATACAGACATTTCTGCACAGTTGCTGCACCACACTAGAATGTCTGAAGGGGAAGACACCCCAGGTAGTTGGCTGCAGACATATCTCAGCAACATGGCACGTAGTTACAATTTGACACATAGAGTCTTTATAAATCCAATGTCTATGAAGTCAAACAAATCTCCTTCTTATTTATAGTAACAGGCAAGAGCAGATCTCTGCCGTCTTGTTACACAGATGGTTGTAACATTTTTATAGTTAACTTACAACCACTGATGCCTAAGGAATAGACACACATCTGCCCCAAACTGCCAGTCCTGTAGGCTCTTCTTTTTAACTTTAGCTAGCAAAAATACAGTCGAAATACATCTAACAGTGTCACTCCCAAAAAGCTACCACAATAAAAAGCCCCACACAAATTTGCATAAAATGAATTATTATTATTGTTTTAATGTTATACAGACTGGTCAGTGATCACACACATTACAGCAAAAATAACTAATATCAACTCTAACCACAAAAACTGAGAGAGAATTCATAGCCCCAAATTCCACATGCTGAACTTTGGAAAAAGTGTTTTGAATGAAATTAATTAGAAGCTTTTAAATTTAAGTTTTATTAAAAATATTTTAAAAGAACCTTAAGAAGGTTACCTTAAAATATTTTAAAAGAAACTTACTTGATATAAACTATGGCCCCAATGCTTTTTTTCTTTAAATGCTTGATAAAAAGTAAAGGCTTGTCTGGCTCATCTTGAAAAAATGAAAGAAATTGCCTCGGATTTTCTTCTCCTGCTTGAAGATGCTACTCCTATTTGGTGTATTCCCACATATCGCCTGGCTCTTTAACAGGAAACGTACACAGAAAAGAGTTAAGCTATATCTAATTAAATTATTCCCATTTTAGACACTGTCTGTCCACAGAAACAATCCTCCAAACAGCTGACTTACAGGGAAATGCTTGTTTTAACGAGAAGAATAGATGCAGAAAAGTAAAGCCATATTTGAACCTCATAACTACAAGAGTTGTTAACTAAGTTCAGTGAAAGCTTAAATAGCCTGATGAAATCCTGACCCATGGCAGCCTGGGCATAAAATACTTATTCATAAATATGTTCAAACAATAATAGATCTAGGCAGGTTCTGGTCTTTTCCTTCTTGGAAAATTGAAAGAGAAAAGACCTTGTGAACAAGCAGATCTGCATTTACAGAACTGGTCTAACTGCAGAGGTGAAAATGCATGCCTGGGAATTCAGTTTGAAAACAGATTAAGGAAAGAATGAACCAACTTTATGCATACAGTTACCCAATTCATTTGGTTGTGAATTTTCCTTCATCTGGAATCTATTCACATTATGTGGAGTGGAACACCGAAATAAAACCCCCAAAACTAGAAAACTTTTAGTTTTGCTTCATATTGTTTTTATTCTTGGCTGGTTTCTACCTTTACAACTGTCTGTACTTTCTACCCTCTGCTAATTTCTACTATGAACACATATATACAGAATGTGAATGTGAAGAATTTAACAATACAGCTTGCTTTGAGGTTGAAAATTTATACAAATGGGACTCTTTGCTACATAACAGACAAGAATTTATTTCAGCCAAGACTCAGATCCATGAAGTCACATATGATGACCAGTTCCACTGGACTCTTAACATGTCACCTTAGTCCTGCAAACTGTACATCTCTCAATTCAATTTTGCCTCAGCAGCATGTGACAACTCATATCATTTAAAATGGACATCTACTTCTTTTAACGCCATATTTCACCTAGTAAAAACACACTGAAAGGGCTGGATATTTCCATTACTCTGAAAAGGCTGATTCAATATCCTATTTAATGACTGCAATTTAACGTAATCTTTTTCTTAGAAACTTGCTTATTTAATTTTGGACTGTATTTATTTGCAGCATGTATTCCTACAGAAAGATAGGAATGGCAGTAAAAGACTTATCTTGTTCACTTTCAGGAGTTCAACTATTATGATTGCCAAAACATTTCTGCTCCAGAAAACATTCTGACTGATCAATGAGATCTAGTTTCTTCTACAAAACAAGTTATATCAGGGCCTGTCATATTGTCCTTGGAGAAAACAAGTATTGACAGACATTTATTCTTAAACAAATATCACAATTCCTCATTATTCAAATGTAAATGTTAGGTCCCAAGTTTAGCCAAAATCATTTCGATACAAGAAATTTCCTAAGGAGAGCCAGAATAACAGCAGCTAGAAAATCAGGTAGGAATGCACTTTGTTGGAAAAAGACTAATGCTATTTGTAGCTGCATAGAAAGGAGTGTTAAGAAGTAATCATTGTTAACAGAATTTTGCTGTGACTATTAGCATCTAAGTGATGGATGAAAATCTGAGGCAAAATACATTATTATTATTAGTTGTTGTTCTGCTTTTACTAAATAGTACAGTCAGATCTCTATTTTCAAAGTCAGAAGAGAAAAATTACTATTTTCATCTAGTGGAAATCCTCCAACATAAATATAAGGAACTGGGAGATTTATTTTAGTAGTTACTCTCTCTACTTTTCTTTACCTAGATTTGTAAACTTCATAACCAATTTATAGCATTTGGGAATTAATCCTGAAAATCTATTACAGTTTGCACATGGAAATTAAAATTAGATTACACTGATTTTTTTAAAGCAGTTTAGTATATCAGTCTTGTCACTTCTTAGTTGGATTTTAAATTAATACAGTGCAAGAAGACAATTCAAAATATTTTAAAAGAACTCTCTCATAAAATGCTGCTACTTTCCATGTTTCAAACACCTGATAATATTTACATATTCTAAAATATTAAATAAGACAAATGCTATTACTGTCCTGTTTTCTCTCTCTGTTGTCAGCAAAACAGCAGCAGAAGGTAAGGCATTGCCTGCAGCATGACCACTCTGCTTTCAAACCCCTTTTGTGTTCTGGATAAATGCTTTCAGTCTTTTCTAGTGTATAATCATTGCTACTGCAGCAGAGAATGAGAAACATTTTCCAGTAGATCTATTTTATTTGGTTCTGATAGGGGAAAGGTTATCCTAAAAACTTACAAAGCAGTCTTAAATTCAACTAGATACTAATAATTCTACAGAAGAACAGCAGGAAAAAAGAGGGGGGCAAAATAGGGTTTTTTTCCTCCTGAAAATAACCTCAAATCCTCAGTCATACATATGGTAAGAATCCAACACAAGTAAAGAAACCAAATGGGAGGTGAGATAAATGGAAAGATTATATGGTTACACATATTAGGGAGACAGTTGCAGCATTTTTAATTTCTTTGTTCTCTGAACTATAAATGATGATGACAATCCAGGGTTACAGAAGAATAGGATGACATACAGGGATTGGAAAGGGAAAGGAAAGAAGGGGTTCTGGATGACTGAAATGAACACATGAAGTGCATGCAAGAAAGAACCTTATATAGACAGAATAAAGAGATGGCAGCAAAAAAAAATTTAAAATCAATACTTTAAAAAAATGAGCACACAGAACCAGCTGCTTTAATACATGCAAGCGCCGCTCCTCTCAGGTGGTCAGTGAACAAAAAAAGCAAACAGAATTTTTTACAGTAAGGACTGTCTAGTCCAAATGAAGCATTTTGTCTTTTAGTACTGACAAGAGGTAGCCTGGCTGACTGGATTTGCAGAGTTGCCTCTCAGCCTCATTTTTACTTCATCCTCTACCTCCACAAGCATGCCTAAGCTCCTTCCAGTGCCTGTTACACTTAGTGTGGAGTGAAAAACAGAACAAGAGAGCATAGATGAACTTTCTGCAACCAAAAGGGAAAGACTCCACAGTGATCTTTGAGGACATCTAATCCATATCACAGCACAAGCCATTATCAGTCTGGATACTCTGGACAGGACAGTCAATTGATATTGCTGGAACTATTTCATACTAGTGTTGCTGCAGCTGCTCCCAGCTCGTTCTGAGGAAGTCACTGTTTCTCTGAAAGGCTAGTGGTGCCTGGAAGCTGTCAGTATTTCTCTGGTTACCGTGATTTTCAGTAAGATTTGTCTGTTTATACAAGTTAAATGATGGTAAGCCCCAAAAATACAACTATTACATGGCATAATGGAACCCACATCTGTACTCTACGTTCATATCACTGAATAACCTCCCTCTCCTTCCCCCTCCCTTTTTTTTTTTAATATGGTAAGACTATTGATACAAGTTAGAGCAGAGAACAGCCGAAGCAGCCCACACACATATGTACCAGGCTTAAATTCTTTGGAAGACTATGTTGTTCAAGCTTTCCTTTTATTTATCCAAAATGGCACAAGCAAAAGATCTTAAAAAAACTCAACTTGACAGAACGGTTGGGGAGGGGGAAGGAGTGGTCACTTCATAATGCAAGAATATTACTTTCACACAACCTAGTGTCATTTTTATGTTTATACAACACAAATGGTATAGTTGAGCATATCACATACTGACAGATTAACAGGACCTCCTACCTTGACTTCATTCTCTCATGCATTCTCCCATGCTGGATACACTGTTGGTCCAATTTATCATTCCGTTTATGCATCTTCTCCAATCTGCCATGAAGATACTCTTTTTCCTGACTAAGCTGGTTGACTTCAGATCTACAGAAGTAAAACAAAGCGATGATGGATGTTGTCAGATTTCATCTTGCAGCATGGCATCAAAATGTGGCTTCAGCATTTATAAAATTTCATACATTTATATGTGATGTATAAACAAGCTATTACCAGAACTTACAGAAACAAAATGCTATTTCAGATAATCTTAAGATAAAAGAACATGATACTAGTGGGTATCTCATAAATATGTCACTGGCAATCACTCAGTCATAGGTTGGCTAAGCTAATTTCAGCCTAATTTAAACAGGCATGCCATTTGGCATTATGCATTGATGTTAAATAAGATCAATAAATGTAAATTCATACTTGTTAAGCAAGGATTTGGCTAGCATTTTGAAAATACATTTCAATTTTGTCATTAGCAAAAGCTAATATTTAGTTTAAAAAAACAGCTACTGAAACCTTGTTCAACCTTCGCTTTACAGGTTGAACTCTCAATAGGTCACAGGTTGAATTCTCAACAGCTGCACTGTTTCAAAAACTTTATTAACCTTGTATGTCTAAAATAACATCATACAGATTAAAAAAAACACCACCAACAAACCCACACAAATCCCTCACCTACAAAAAACCACTTAAACCCAACGAAAAAATCAAAGGCACATTAAGAGGAAAATTAACAGAACTTTAAGAAGCAAGGGACAAATCATACAGGCAGACACTAATCCACATAAAACTCGGCACAGCCTTTAAGAATATTAGTCACTTCTAAGCAATTCTTATTCTTCACGGGTGAGCAGAGACACCAGATCCATGAATGACCTGGGACTGCTACTTGCTACATCTCTAACCATCAGCCCATGGAGAAACAGGCATGAGCTGTTTCTTAATATCAGGAAAAGACCTCAGATTAAATTGTGATAAAATATACATTATGCACTTGTACAATTTTAACTCTTCAGAAAAGGTTAATGAGAACATGTCAGAATCTGCTATACCATCAGAAAGTACGAATCAAAAGCAAGCAAATTTGATTTATGGCATCTGCCACTCCAGATCTCAAGGTTAAAAAGCTTCAGATATATCTTTAAATCATAAACTTAAATATGCTGCAATTACAGCAGAAAGATACTTTACCTTCCTGGCTGTTACAGAATGCAACAACAACTGACATTCTGAAAAACACAACAAAGTGCAGGGAGGAAGGAATACTCCTCCCTCAAAAACATGTTGTTACATTGACAAGTCAAATCTAGAAATGACAACATGATCTTTTCATGTTTAAATAGAGAACAATGCATGGTATAATCTGTGAATCTGAAAGAACTTAGCAAGGGAAACTTTGGACCAAGACTGTATGTAATTGAATTTAGACTAAGAGTTACAGCTCTATTAAAGAAGATCACAGACAAATACATCAGAATTGTGCTGATAGATTTGTACATCCAACTTCAGTGCACAGGAATTTCTTGGATGGTGGGCAGGATGTTATAGAAAGGTAGCAGAAACTGAATTTTTCCCCTGATCATTTTACAGAAATACTAGTAACTTAAATGTCAGCATTAACAAAACATTGCCAGCTGGACCAACTGTTATCACACAATGTGAATGCAGTCTGTACTTGATACTGATACTGTAAGACAGACAACCAGTAGATAAAAGGAAAGGTTCACTGCAGAGCAGCTCAAAGAGACCTAATGCGACAAAGCCCAACCAAGTGATAACAGGGACTGAATTCCATTTTTGTGTTCCTTTTTGCCAGCAAAATTCAGTGACAGCATTTGCTATGTAGGAATACTGTAAATTATCATGTTTGTAGGGTTTCTCAACTGGGGAATCGTGCTTATTTTTCTGTATTTATATGTGACTGTTCCATTCATGGAATATGGAGGGCAGAATGCTTATTAAGGTCAATGTTAAAAGGTTCATGTGTGTCAGCATTAAAGAGAGAACACCAGTCCAATACAGTACTGCACACCAAAAGTCTTCATCCTCACTTGTCAAAGATTCCTTCTGCATCTCTAAACATACTTTTTATCCACCTCAGTTTCCAAAGATTAAGACAGGACAGCTAATTCTATGTGATATTTAAGTAACTTCATAAACGGCTGGGTTAAAAAAAAAAACAAACCAACCATAATTGCAATAAGCCTGATAACTGTACTGAATGCTACAGCACATTTATATAGGAGTAGCAATTCCATCCAGTCAGAGGTAGGAGCAGTCCTGTGTAAATGCTTCTGAATGACTCTGCTCCCAAGGATGTCACAGTAGGAAAAGAGGGGGGCAAGTGTTAAAGAACGCAGTGCAGAGCTTCAGAGACAATTCACTCATAATGCCGGGGACAGAGGCAAATTGGAAAAATCTATGCACTAATCACTATGTCTGATGGATCCAGCACAACTCAAGGACACAGCATGGATGTGCTGATGTTGCTCCACAAGAGCTACTCTGGGTCCAACAGTCTGAGCAATAAGCTGTGGTGGACTCAGTAGAAACTGAAGCATGCAGACATTTGGAATGCCACCATCTGAGCCAAAGTCTGCATGAAGGTGCACTTCTGCAGGTTCAGGCTGGCCCCACAAGTCACGCAGTCACACGTCTGTGTGTGATTCTGAGATCTGATAGAATGACCTGTATGAAATCAGTATGATTTAGAAACTGCCCAGAGCAAAGCTACAACTTCACACGAAAATGAAAGTATAAAATAGACACTTGTAATTAGATGCATAATAGATTTTGCCAAATCTCATTTACTTGTCACTATATCAAAAATAATTGATGGGGGCAGGAGCAACAACAGCTACAAAATCCCTTCTATACTTCTGGATCCATTTAATTATCTCAGCTTCTACTTAAATAGCAGTTTAAGGTTTTATCTACCATGTTTGTTGGAAGAGTCTTGGAAATAAAACCCCAAACAGGTTCCTCCAAAACACTTACACAGTAAAGGCAAAAAAAGAGGAAATGTTAAATAGTCACAGTTCAAAGTCAGTCTTAGGACATTTTTAGGATGAGCTGATTTTTTGAACACTAAGGTAGCAATGCTGCCTTTACTCCTATGAACTACGTTTTGCATTTCAGTGCTTTTTAAACATTGCCTTTTCCTGCTCTTAAAATCAATTGTTTACTTCCACAGAAATTAAATACACGCTTTAAAATATTTTCTGCGGATGCAGTATTGTTGCATATAATTTTAATGACTGGACCTTCAGACAGACTGTTTGCCACCTTCATACAGCTACCTTCAACAAACATTTCACTCCTGGTATTGAGTGCAATGACTGCAGTCAACCAAACATGCAGAAAAATAGTTCAGCCGGGTATGTGTTCTTTACTTCAATTAAACTCACACAGTTGGATGCCTACTGTTGCCAAACCAGTAATATAATTTATACATTATAGTCCAAACAGTAAAACTACACTAAAAGTCATTTAACAATATTTATAACACCATAAAATACAGTGTTAAAATATATGAACTGCAATATGTACCAAAATTATAAAATTTGTTTCTCATCATCAGTGATTAAAACCAGGATCATTGCTCTAGCTTCAATACTCACAACCCTGGTGACAGATTAGAATTCAAATCTTAATGATCAATTTACAATTAACAAGATAGAAGTGAAACAAATTAAACCAACCATTATACATAACGAGACCCAATGGACTCCCATTGTTCCCCTTAATTACAAAACGCAAATCACAAATACACAGTGGGTAGTGTTAAGCATTAATCTACAACCTAGAAACTCAGACAGTGACAATCAGAGAAAAAAAAAACAACAGAGAAGAAATCAACAAAGGACTATATTTTTAAAAATGCCTATGCATACAAAAACCTTCACAGTCACTATCTTTTTCTGCACAGCTTGAGGGGTTTATAATTCGTCTGACATTGTCTTTCTGATGCCTTTCTGCGTAGGGACTACTCAAAAAATGGTTCTAGCTTACATACGAACACAAAAACTTCAGTTTAGATTTCTCAGAAAACCTGCATTAAATATAAAAATATATGTGCCATTCAGACACATTACACTGAAATTGTACAAATATGTAGTTGTCATAGATATGAAACATCTCTTGTTACAAATGGGTACTTCCTATCAAAACCAAGAAAATTGAAATAAACCAAATATTGCACCTTTTATTAAAAGAGCTTGAGCATTCCACCAATTAAGTAATGATATTGGTAGTATACAGTTATTTCCTAAACCCATGGAAACCAAGGCACAAAGATTCTAGAAGTATAGCAAGAAAATACACATCCAGGTCCAAAACTCAGTTTATGGTAATGTCAAAAATATGGGAAAAAAAAAGGAAAAATATTTTCCATTCAAATAGGGCACGCTGCTGCTCTGTGACCTGCTTTTATTAATGTACATAAGAATTAAGTTATAAAATCTTCCCCAAATTATTACTTTTTTCCAGAAGACAAAGCTACAGCATTCTGTCCCAGAACTGTGGTTTTACACTACATCAAGTGACAATGAGCATGAAGATTGCCATTTGGAGAGGTGCTACTGAAAGATACATGCTGATCATGCATTTAGAACTTGGCTGAAATAATTTTCTGCATCTGATCTCCTGATCACACCACTTTCTGGAGCCATCTATATTAGTCTGTCGTTTTCCACCATCCTGTTCTCACTTTTACCTTCTTTTCTTGTCTCTACCTATTTCTCCATCTTTGTTACTGACTGAAGCAGCTCCCACTCCAATGAAGGCAAGCTCAAGCTATTTTAGGGCCACTTCTCAGAACCACTTTCATGCACTCTTCCTTACATTTTCCTGTGTAAAATATACCACCTCCTGGAGATGCAAGAGGGCTCCTTTTCCCATTTTCAGGTTCTTGACATAGTCAGCTAATGCTGCTAGGTGAAGAAACACTTGGCAATCTCTAGTATTTATTTTCAGAGAATAATGTGTTTTCACAGTATGTTTTCTGTCTTTCCTTCATCCTTTACAGTTACTAGTCTGTGACTGTGAGCTCTAGCAACAAAGTCTGTGTGCTTTTTTATTGCTGGAATAATAATATGATTTGAATCTATTTAGATTTTGCATTACTTTAGCAGAAGAGCTCTGCTTTTTCAGAAGAAAAAATTCTGTTTGCTTCTCTCTCAAGTACCCATCACAACATTTACATGGGAAGATTGCTTACAGGTCCTCAAGTTTCTCATTTCTTCCCCAAACACTCTGAATGGGATTCCTCTCCCAACTTTAGCCACTTAACAGCTAGTCAACACTTTATATTTCAGTAGGAAAGTAGGATGGGCAGTGGAGGCAGTACCTGTGGGATGCATAATGTATTTTATATATGACAGACATACGTATATGTCTGTTGTCTACTTAAACCATTCCCCTTTGGCCAGGAGGATACTGGGGTAAATAAGCTTTCTCCCTGAGTGAGCGTTGCCCCTGTTAGGTTACCTCAAGATGATGATTAAATCCACCCAGCAGAAGAATCCTGTCTTGAAACCAAATTTTATCTTTGCTGAGCATTTTCCTTACTTCCCATCAGCCATGAGATGAATCCTAGCCTTAATTACCAAATTCACTTTGCATGTAATTTGCAGAAGCTACAGCATGCCAACTCCCCACTGAAGTCCAATTTGCCACTCTAAACACGAACTCTACAAAAAGTTTCAACAGATACTATTTTAACACTTAAAATTGTAAAATAAATTTATTTGCTGCTACAGAACAGCAAAACTCATATTTTCTTTAGAAGATAGTTCTGTCCTATAGAACCTCTGAATAGATACCTCCATAGCTTTGTATTTTTTAAAATTATTTTTGCTTCCAGGTTTTCTTCTCTTCCTCAATTTTAATGGCTTTGAATTTAGATCTGCTACTGATTGTTAACAAGCAGCAGCAGAATCAGAGCTTCAATGACAAGCAATTTTGATGACAATTATTTCATAGACAATATTCAGTGCGTAGTATAGTATTGTGATAGGAACTTCAAGTAAATAATTAAAACAACAGACAACATTTCTGACAACATTCAATCTTCAGTATTTTTCACATAACTTCAGATAAACCTGAATTGTCACTTCGTTAACAATTCTCTTCATATTAAGAATATGAACACAAGGAAGCAAATAGTATGCAATTTTTCCATCGGAATTGTCCAAGAAATTTGAATTAATAGCCAGAAACATAATCTTAAAAAGCATGTATTATACTGAATTCTTAAAAAGCACGTATTATATTGATATTATGTGTAATACCTGGGACAAAATGAATAATAATAAATATTAAAATACAAATTAAATAAACAAAGAAGCATGTCCTAGTAATAAAAGGGACAGGCTAAGAAAAATATACTAACCTGTATTTTTCTGACATTTGTTCCAACTTCCTTGCCAACACACAACATTCTTCCTTTAATTTTGCTATGAATGTATTCTGGGAGGTCAGCAACGAATCCAGTTCTTCTACTAGAAACCACAAAATTATGATACTATAAATTTATTTTACAATAATATAAATTTACAGGTAACACAGAAGCCATTTTATATATTCTTAATTTCTTTCTCCTGGATCACTCTAGTTTTGAAATGTTTTTTAAACTACTTGTTTTTTAAGCTACTTGGACATCATCACTTACCAAATTAAGGCTCTATGTCAGAATTAGCTGAAGTGTTAAAGCAATGTTGCCACTGAATCTGGTCTTGTAAAAGAAGAATCACTGTGAAGACTAGATATCTAATCTGGTGGGCTTGCTTTTTAGCTAGAAGTTCATTGACATTTCTAGGAGGAATAAAATTGGCAAGCCATGCTTTAGCAGACTTTTGCTTGCTCAACTGGTGCAGAGGATACACCAGCAACCCAAATGCTCACACTGTAGACTCATTCCAGTATTTCCTTAAGAAAGCAGCTCTTCTGTTTACTGGGTCTTGAGCTTACCATGATTAATGTAATTTTTTTTTTCCTTAAATGACAAAATTTAGACTTACAGTCTAAATTCCATTCCATTCCATTCCATTCCATTGACAGCTGGAATGAAACCATTTCATAAATTAATTTTCAGCTATCAGTTTGGGCTGCACCTAAACTCATGACCTAGAATTCAGGTATTTTTATTCTTTCAAAAGGAAGATACTGCAAAACGATGTTTCTTGATTTCTGCTTTTAAAATTGGAGAAAGCAAGACCACTCTTACCCATATTCCTTCTATCTGTGTAGGGTGATAATAAACAAGGATTTCTTTATATACATTATAAATTACTATAATTTTCAACTCCTTCTAATCCTACTAGAGATATATTAAAACAAGCACAAAATAATATTGCTTCATTTTTGTATACTGGGGCAATTTATGCACCAGGAGGGTAAATTATATCTCTCTTGTGCAAAATTACACATGATCTTATGCAGATGTGCTGGCTACAAGAGGAAAAAACTATTCTGAGACTTCTTTTCTTTTCCTACAGCATAGACAGCAGCCATAATGTAGCTGTTTGCATTCCTTCCCATGGAAAGGTCCTCTAGTACTGTTAAAACGCTGACAAAAAGGCAGAAAATCGGACAGCAGATGTAAACATGCCTGCTACCTTAGGCATTACCTGATACTGCTTAGGACTAGTACCTGTTACACAGTTTTCCTAAAAGTATTGCAGGACTGGTGGGTAAAAATGGCATTTTGTTAAACACATGAATATATGAAGTTCTGTAACAGCCAAAGCTCCTCCTCCTTTCCATGCTCATGGGTTACAGATTTCATCTCTTGAAAATTCCTTTTTTTAATAATATGCATCTCTATGAATGTTGTTGGCATAGCACTTCATAATAACAAAAGGCTTTTTTTTGTTTGTTTGGAAAATCCATTTTACTTCCAGATTAAAGTTCGATGTTATTGATCAGCTAAGTCAATGCAATGAAGTCTTCTATGAGAATCTGAAGTATGCAACGGATTAAACATCTTTCTTCTAGACTGAGGATGTGGGGGGGGCACATGGTAATGCTAAAAATGTTTGAGGCTGCAAAGATTAAATAAAGGAACATATCAATTTGGAGCCAGTGAATTACATCCAGCTGCGACAGTGAATTAAGAACCGATTAATGGCTAAAGCTTTTCTCCAGTTTGGATGCTGAAGCAAACTCATTAAGCTTTTAGAGTAGCTATAATGTGTGTACTGTGGGAACTGTTCAATGCTATTCAGGAGACTTTAACTGTAAGCTCAGAGCATTTCCCGCAGAGCTTCTGATGCTATTTTCTTTATATAACATGTGTGCCTGAAAATCCAGCCAAAAACAAGCCCTTTGTTTTTCTACTTTGTTGTGGTCTCTCTCAGCTTTACGTTTCTTGAACACAGGTAAATAAACTCATAATCCAGATGGTGCAGCAGATGTGAGAGCAGCACTCTGAAATCAACAGACAGTGGGCAATACTTTCCATTTTCTCTTTTAAACGCTAACTAATATGTAATTCGGAATCTCCGGTGTAGTTAGCATCTGCTCCCTTCGGCCAGCCAAAGGTTACAGGTGTTCCTGATGTCATTTCACAGTAAGGCGTGGGCCTGGCTTGTGAGTGAGTGCCCAGGCTCTAATCTTTCCCTACCACCTACCAGTTTTCTCATGCTGGGCCTCCATTTGCTGCATCTTCTGTGTCAGCTCCTGCTCTCTTTGCTGGGCCTGAAGGGCTCGGGCCTTTGCTTCATTGCTAATGCTGTGCTGGATGCTCTCTTTCTCCAATCTATAAAAAAACCAAACAGGAAATACAGAAAAATAAAAATAATATACTGAAGATGGTAAATTAAATGAGTAAAGCAGAACATTCAAATAATAATAATAGCAAAAAATCTGGCCAAGCTTTTCACATTAAACATTTTCCTCCCACTGCAGGTTATACAAACTGACCTTTCTCTTACAATGTCAAACATTCTCCGGTGACTAACAGAAAACAGATAAAAAATATGATCTATTTCCTGAGAGAAAATTGGCCTTGCAGACAAAAATAGGATTTTATTTTTAAAAATTTTGAACACAACCTCTTTTTCATACGGAAACTCACAAACATCATCCACTTTGCATTGAACAGATTATTTGCATCTTCTTTTAAATGCTATTTGTTTAATTCCGCAATGAAGCTTAGGGACCTGACCCCGAGATGGACTGGTTCCCAGCAAATCAGCAGGAGATAAGTCAATGGGAGTGATTGCCACAGTGCTCGTGATACCGCTACTCTGAAAGCTTAATGAGTTTTCTTAAGCAACCACACAAGTTTTAACTATTAATTTATGTAAATAGGAGATGAATGCATCCATTACAATAGAGAAGACTGCTAGCACCACACAGGCTCAGCCCCTTGTGGTTCTGCTCACTGGGGGGTTGTACAGGAAGGTCTAAAGCCCAGTACTATTATTGAAGTGTGCAGGCAAGAGAGCAATTTACTTGACCAGATATGCAAGATGGGGCAATCTACTCCTGAGGCAAAACAAATGCTAGACTACCACACTCCATTGAAGCATTTTATTTAATGCAAGCCAAGCAAAAAGAGCATGGAAAATAAAACTCCAAAAAGATGTATGCATACAAATTAGAGAAGGTCCTAAACTGCAAATTCATATCTAGACTTTCCCAAAGGTTTCCAAATATTTATCTGAGATCCACATTTAAAATATCAGTTGACTGGATTGATTTCTAGATTCCAAATGACACCCTTCTGCTGAAACAACATTTAACAGCTTGGGATAGGTTTCAATAAAGTCTTATAAAGACGTTTTATTCCAGGGATATTACCTATTTCAGAGGACTACAAAACAGAATGCGGGCACAGATCATGTAAGGATAAAGCCACATCTCATGTGGTTGCTGCACTTAACCTTTGGATTGGTGCCTAATAACCCATCCGAGATATTGCAATATCTCAGCATGACACACACAATGTTAAATCTTCTCTCTCAAATTTACCCCAAAGCAATACAAATGGTGGGTCACATTACACTAATTCCTGGTCCTGATGTTTCAAGTCCTACCTTAGGCAAAACTCCCTTGGAAATCACAGGCAGTTTCTTCTGAGGTAAGACAGTGAATATGTTTAGATAGCAAGAATATTAGAGCATTAAGGAAACAAAGCACATTTTTAAAGGAAACTTCATCCATTGAACAGCACTTTATCACATCACTCTCAGAACTGCTTCATAACTATATTGGGGCTATCCTAAGGAGTGATGTTCCCATAATTTCTTAAGTGCAAGCTCCAAATATGGAAAGTATTACCACGAATATTTTTTCCGTATTTGCTGGAAACCACTCTATGCATACCCCTTTTACAAAAGTTTTTTACCTTCAGACAGTTGTCATGAGCACCAGAGTGCTTGAAAAAACAAAACAAAAAAAAGGCACCAGCACCTCACACATTCCTTTGACACTTTCAGCTAAAGAACGTGTCAGTAGCACAGTATTTTATTTAATAGTTCTCATGTGAGATGGCTGTGTGCAGTTGGGTGCTGTGCTGTCATCTGGCACACAGCTGGCTGGCTGGACTTCTGCTGGGGGTAACCTTCAGCACGTATCAAGCTGCACAGCTCAAGCTACCAAGGCAAGCCTGTGAAGGACCATTCCTCATTGCCAGGGTCCCTCCTGATGAACACATGCTAACCAGCAAATTAGAAATAAATGGAGAATAGACTGCCACCACACTCTCTTGTGAAGGTGACCCATCAGAAAGAGCCACTCTCCCGTGTCACCTACTGTATAGAGCAAACTAGCAGGAGTTCAGAAACCGTGGATGTGTGCTGTGCCCTATGGCTGAAGTGTGTATGGGGTGGTTGAAGATGAGTTTACACAGTGGATAAAAGCTCAGCTGTAAAACTAAGAAAACACAGGTAATTCTTAGCCAGGAGAGTAGCTTCCTAAAACTTAGAAGATTTTGGAATTAAAACACATCCAGTGTCACATAGAGCAATATTTGAGGTGCCTAGAACTGCTCAGGAGTGAGAAAACACCCTGGAGACAAAGCTTTCTAAAGAGAGTTGCAAGTCTTTCACTCACACCTTGAGTTGACACCTTCCCTGCTCTCTAAGTTCAATCTCTTTGCCCTCAAACTGAAAATTTCTCCAACATATATATGGAGGGAAAAAAAGAAGAAATTATAAAACATGCAGAAGGCAGCCCAAGAAATTTCAGGATCTACTGGTAACTTTCCTGCTACAACCAGCAAATACTGCAGGGCGTTTAGAAGCTTTGAGACTGGTTGCCTATTTTGCAATTACTCTGAATTGCGAAAGAATGGATTTAAGAAAATCTATGGACTGTACACAGAAGGAACCAGTCCTTAGTCCCCCCAGTGTTAGTGCAAAGATACCAGCGGTCTCCTCCTACAAAAACTTCACAATTTTTTATATTCACTAATGGAAAGCACAGAGACAATATAAAACAAAGCTACAACAGACTAATTTTGACAACACGGGTAAGATCTAAATCAGAAAAGATCGCTAAAGATTGATTGTTCCTGAACATTTTAACACTTCATCAACTGAGATCAAAAATAGGAGACAGTGGTTAAAGTGCAACAGCCTGTTCTCTACTTGAATGCAAACACTAGCTCTGAGTGCAAAACACTAAACAAATGCACATCTGACAATAAGTCTGCATTTGGTCATAGCACTGATCAGTTTTACTAGAGCAGAACCACTGAACCCATGCAGACTTCCACTTTTGTGCAATGAAGTCAGAAGCAACCAAAGACTCAATCTTGGAGACAAACTCAAGCTCTTCTTGAGCCCTGTTCTGAAGTACAAGTTTTCCACAGTGATTTTAGTTCTAAACAATGACTGTTTTAAGCCTGTTGTGGCTGTCAAGAGCCATAGTCAACTCAATTAACTGGTCTGCACATCTCAATGACCTGGATATTGGTTTGCAGTGCACAAAAATTATAATTTTCAAATATTATTGCAAAAACAAAAGGCACTGTGAACTGTAGCTTACAGCACTGGCAAACCTTATAAAAATCCTTACTGAAAATGAAGTGAAAATTCTCTTTGATCTCAAAGCTAACATAAAAGTGTGTTGGCTGAATCCGAGCCATCAAATTTAATAAAAAAGACAAATAAAAACCCAAACCAAACCAAAATAATCCCCAAACCCAAAACACCTTTCCCACCACTAATAAACAAAAACTGGATCACAGATGCATTCACAAGAGAAGTCTGCTCTCTGCCAAATGTCTTTGCAGTAAAGAAAAAGGAAGGATGTAAAGACTAGTGACATAAGTCATATTTGACATAACTAATAGCTCATCTGTTTTTATCTGGAAAAGATCAGAACTGAGACTGATAAAACTTTGAATTTTACTACACAGTTCAACAGTAGGTATTTCAGTTTGGTAACAGTTAAAATACAAAAATAAAAACTGCGGCATGATTCTTGATGTAGAATTAGGCCTCTAACTGCAGGCTGCCAGTAAATCTGGCAAAGCAACTATGATTTGAAGCAACCATGCCTCCTATATTGACTATTTGATTTTTCCACAAGATCAACACGTGGCATTTTTAAAAAAGCTAATGGATCCATTAGTAAAGACTATGAACTTAATTGGACAAATTAAAATACTCTACCAATTATCTCAGTTCAGTGATACACAAGAGGTTATTATAGCATTATTTTTGATATCTTCATTTCATATTAATTACAGTTAAAAATATAACTATAAAGCATTTTAGCTTTCATATATACTTGCTCTAAACTGAACTTCCTAAATCCTTAAGGAGTAGCTAGCATTTATCATTCCAAATACTTGAGCTATCTGAACTAACAAGACTGTTGTCTAAATGATGACCAGTCCCGGAACTACCAACACTCTTGCTTGGGCAGCAGGAGGACCAGTCAAGCCTAACACTGAAGCTTTTATCACACACCTCAGTGGTCAAGCACAGACCTCCTTCCTAGACAACATGTAGCCAAGTGGGCCAGGACTGTGAGCCACTGCACAACAAATCACCTCAGAAAAGAAAAAGGACTCAGCTGAAGGCTCCCTTAGCTCATTCAGAGCAAATGAGCTTTCTCTCCCATAGTTTTTGAAAATAAACACACAGCAAAAACTTCTCTACCAAACTGAAAAAGTTTTGAGGAGTTACCCAAGCACTGTATTCCCAGTATCTTTAGTAAATCTGGCATGAAGGCACTCAAATCAATTAAAACACTTCTGAAAGTAGAACTTGAAACACTACATGTATTAGGAACCCTAAAGACCAATAGCTTATGGTACGAGGGTTCAGCAATGTTTTCTGCAGCCTGCTTTGCAAGTTTTCCACCATACAGGTCTAGTGGATTATCCATTACAAGCAGCTTTCTAAATCAACTTCTTGTAGGTTATTTTATATTATTATTTCAGCTACAGGTGTCACGGGAAGAATGAAAAATCAAGAGTATATCCTCGCTCTTCTCTCAGGCTACAGGAGGAGATAACCAAACAAACCACACATTCATGGTAAAACTGTAAAAAAAGTATAAAAGCTGAAATAAGATGTCAAAATACCTGCTCTATTCTCTAAAAGGAAACATAAGAAAAATTCTTGCTATCTCTAACTTTATTACCAGACACTATTCAAAACCCAGAACGATAAAGGTCATAAAAGAAGGAATACAGAATACGATCACACTTCACAAACATCTTCCCTCTGAATTTCATATGTATCTTATGTGTATATATGTCATACACAGAAGAATAAGGGCTCATTTTTAAATTTTTTTCAGGTTAGCAGACAAGCCTAAAGGTTGGTCTGCAAATGCGAAAAAAAAAAAAAAACAATTTACCAAGTAGTCATTCTCCCCAGGAATAGTCTTAAATAATTCTCTCTATTAATGTAAAACTCCTATAACTCCTTTCAGACCAGCCTTTCAATGTAACAGCACTGCAGTATCCTATTCAGCTACTTATAATGGAGAATGTATTTACTGAGTTTTAGCATATGCTATCCAGTCAGTACTTTCAAACATTTAAGTAAGAAAACGCAACACAGTAAGACCTGTAATTCTGCAGGTAACTAGGTACATGCTGGTTTTCAGTGTAGCTATGATTCAAAATTATTACTTTCCAAACCTTTCAAATTAACAGAGCTCTAAAACATGTGTCTTACTCTGACGTTTGGATCAACTCAATAAGAAGGCTTAAGATTTCTCCTCTTCCTTTAAATTAGGCTCCCAGTAACTTTTTGTTTAGCACTGATTGTTTTGGTTATCTTCCTTTGTAAGGCCTACATATTTTCATCCAATAGGGCGAGGACATAGCTGGACAGTGTTTAGTGGTTTCCTCTTAAAAAACACTGTAGACTTTTTTTGCCATCTGAAATTTTGCAAAAAAGATTTTGATTTTTTCAGTGCACGTGTAAATGCACACTGAACTGGATTTTATGGCTCTTGGTGCTTTTACAAGGCAAAAGGAAAGGCATGAAATGAATGTACTAATGTCAAAAAATAAATAAAAAATATGTATGTGTGCTTTTTCATGCTTCTGCAAGAATTATGTAGAAATACCTTCTAAAAGCATCATGATCAGGTCATTTCTTTAAACCCTTCCAAGGAACTGAAAAACTGCCCTTCCTGTATCCCATTGAGGGAATTACCCACTGAGTTGCTCTTTTTGTCAGTTTCAGGGAGCTGACTGGATGCTGATTCTGGAGCCGGCTGCCAGGTCTTCTCAGCAGAAAGCTCAAGTTTCTGGAAACTGCCCCAGCCAGCACACTGTGTTTGGTGAGCTTCAGTAAAATCTGTATTTGCATGGTCAAATTTTGAAGAGACCCAACTATTAAATTAATTGGTGGACTCGAAGGACTGCATCATTGCTCAGGATACATGTGGGCCTATTCATGAGAACTGAGGCTCAAAAAAAAAATTGTTTCTTATATTAGTTGAGAAATACAGAGTTTCCTAAAATAATGAAATGTCAGAGATTGTCCTCATAACCACAAGAAGCCGAAGATACTACAAGCAATTAGAAAAGTTATGTAAAGGTCAAGGAGTAAAAATTCAGCATTCAAATTGATACAGCACTTTAAGTATGGATCTAGAAAGTCAGAAGGTGCTACAGAAATAACTTGAAACTAAGAATACATTTAAAGTACGTTAATGAACCATCTAAATAAAGCTTTTCACTACCCTAGCTGAGATAAAAGGCTGGAAAAGACAACTCTGCCAGGCTGCTACTACTACTTCATAAAATACCTCAAAAAACAAGAAACACTTTTGGGGGACAAAAAAAGAAAAGATTAAGCTCTACACACATTCCCAACTTCATCAAGAGACTAACTACAATTAGTTGACAAATTAGATTGAAACTATTTTGCCCATAATGCAGATAACCAGCCACCTGTATCCCCATTCCCAGAATTCAAATATTGTCAGCTTGTTATACTACTTTCTGTTTTTTTCCTGAGAATTTAAATTTTGCTGAAACACAATTCAGTGCATATGACTTTCTTGTTCCCATTGAATTTTTTTTTCCATCTCTCTCTATTAAGAATGCAGCTACACCATTGGAACACCTTTCTAACTTTTATATATATATATATAGGTGTAAATTTTCCACTTTGTCCTTTAAGCCCTACTGAGGCATCAGGAGATATTATACATTAATTGCTGCACATGAAAAAAGTTCCTACTCTATTTTTTAGCACTTGCCATACTTAAAACTACTTAAAAGTTATATCCACTAGCTGGAGATATTAATGGACATCAGAAAGATAAAAAGCTATAGGAACATAGGAACAGACAGACACTGAGTGTTACTCATGTGAAAGTTTCTATGAAAGAAAGCATCTTCAGTATAGTTAACTTGATATATATGTGACTGATGATACATTCCATCTCTACCTTTATCTCTGACGTCAGTTAACAAAATGAGAGGACTGGATTTCTTACTTTACATTCAGTATAAAAGTAAGTATTTGCAAACACCTAGCCCATAACACGATTTTAATCTTTTGTCATTATGCCTTCAAGACATATACAGAAAGCTACGGAAAGTTCCTCAGTAATATCTCTTTAATCTGGATAGTTCTCTGTACACCAAGTCATGGCCAGATATTATCACTAGCTTCCCTCCATTTCAATGTTAGAAAAGAGAAAAGTGTCTCTAACAGTAATTAACATCTCATGGTAGGTCAAATAGATTGACTTGGAATAAAAATCTGATTTTTCTGGCACATTTATAAGCCTTGCCAGCAAGATATGTACCTTGTAAGTAAACACCCATCCTCTCATGACTGTTACCATCAGATTGTGAACTATTGGGCTGACAAGTCCCTAAAGAAACAGAAAATTAAATACAGAGTAGAAGTTGCATGGGGAGATGCAACATGAGGTGATTTTTGTGAAGTCTTAGCATGTATCCCTAGCACTTCCAGTACTGCACACCTTTTTCTACAACATTCTATCTTTGTTCCACAAGCCCCTTTTACAAATGACTGTATGCAGAAATAATTGCTTGACACAGAAGATTTTTATAGGTATGTACACTGTATACATAAACTTAGGTAAATTATTTAAAATAAAGGAGTAGTTTTCCTGAGTTCTGGTGATTCTTGAATTTGGCACCAGCAGCCTCAGGACAAATTCAAGCCAGACATAGTCAGTGTAAGAGGTGTGGTCCTTCTTTTCATCCTCTTAAAATTAGCACTCACACAACTTATTCTTCAAGAAATCATTCTTCTTCCATCTGATTAAGTCCCTAAACAACCTGATCACACAGGTGCCTGTATTCCAGTGTCAGCAGAAGCAAGGGCCTGGCAATATGTGTCCAGACACAGCCATATATTACCACTCTAGGGATCTGCCTTTTCTGCCACAGCACAGACTTCAAGGTTCAAGTAACTGTGACTCTGTACTCCAAGGCTCAGCCTGTTAATACAGTAAATCCAACCATCAGGTACCTACCATTGAATCAAAAAATGATGCAGCTAAATGATGCAGAGACCTGATCTGCTACGAACTCACTCTGCCAATTTAAATTTGTTCAAAAACCCAATGTTTTTGGTACGTTAACTTTGCACCAGCAAGCTTTATGCTGAATCAGGTATCATCTGTCCTTCCTGCAGCTGGCATAAAGTCAGCATAAATAGGGCACTGCATGCTCTAGCTAATTAAAAAGGAAAGTGCCTGTGTGCTCACACCTGATCCGGATCAGCTCAGCACAGCTGAATGATCCAGTAGATCACAGATGCACTCTGAATGACTGCTCAACAGTTACCTGCATTTTTCAAACACCTTAGGTTTGGACATGCACTTAAACTGCCACAGGCCTGATATATGGAAACTGATAATGCTCCTCAACTACTGCTGAAGTTGAGGAATGTTTTTTTCCTGTCTCCAAAGGACCAAGTCTCACAAGAACAGCTTGGGAAGAAGCAGAACCGTGACAGAACAAAGCATTCTTCAGGATGACAATTTGAAAGACAATATTTGATTTTCAGGGAATTTGATCTAGGGTAAGCTAGACTTCTACCCCATCCTACAGCAAGATACCACACATTCCAGCAAACTGACAGACTTATGACCAAAAGCAAAAAAGATGAGAAATACTGTGCTAACATTACATAGTACTTGACTGTTGTTGATTTGCTCTAGATGTTACAGAAACATCCCAATGAAAGGCATGCTCATCTGCCCACATGTCACAGGAGCTAGACAAACAGGTGAGTTAAAAAAAAAATCCAGCCTTATATGCCTTTTATTCATTTGGTCAGCTGTAGCATAATTTTTATGTTATCCTGATTGTAACTGTCTGCACGTTAGTATTAGAAATAACAGACAGGCAGTAAAATAGTTGGGGTTTTTGGTGGTGGTTTTATTGTTTCTTTTTTTTTTTTTGGACAGGTTATAAATCTCTCTTCTTCATGCTGTCAAGAGTAAGGGAGAAACATATTTCAATAGCAACTTTAAAACGAAACTCACAAATTACTACCATTATGCTAAGTGCTAGATATCCCACTGTGCAGTTTTGCTTTGTGAATTTTTACCTTCTTCCATGCACACACTTTTAGCCACTGATCGCACAGCCTTTCAGTGTTTTCTGCCTTTTCCTTTAAATAAACTGGCTCTGGCTCCTTCCATCTGGTTCCCCTTCCGTCAGCAACCCTGCACCTGTTCACACCTCCTCTCCTGTTGGATTCCACTGAACATTTCCTCCTCTGCCAGGGCTATTCTGGCACTCGCAACCTTTCTGTCATTCAATCCATCTGTCAGAAGTGAACTTTGTTTACCGCAAGCTTCTGCTTTCTTCTTCAAGAAGCAAAGCCCCTCAAGGTCATTGTCAAATGAACTGTCGGTGTAGATTTAAATCCACTTCTGCTAACCAGCAGCAGATGAAGTTCTTTACAGTCCTGTATTTGTGAAGATCAGTTTGGGGTATAGGAGAAATAATAAGCAGCAAAAGAATAGCTTTTAATCATTATTTGTTAACTCCAACAGCTAACGTGGTTTTTTCTTTTCAAGTACATGTATCTGTTCCTTCTTGCTAGGGCTAGCAGAATCTGAGAAAGACTTTGCAGAGCTATGCGAAGAAGTGGAAAAGGCTCATAAAAATATCACAAATAAAATAATAAATGAAAGCTTGTGACTCTCATTTTAACACTATGTTTCAGAGCTATTGACTAAAAATACAAAGAGAAAATGGCAATAGTAAGTTTACAGTAAAACCTTAAAGTGGCCAACAATATTCATTTTAAATTATTTAATCTGCAGCATTTCTTCACCTTACTTACAGATGTTTCAAATGCAACACTATTTAATAAAAAAACCTCTTAATATCTTTTCATGTTTTCAAGCCTTGTAAAACACACATATGCGACTCCTTGTTAGAATACTGCCTTCCACATTAAGGCAAATTGTAAAGATTCTTAGTCAGGGCTGAGACTGAATTCATATTGTCAACAGGATAAATTATTTTTAGCAATTCCTGTGTCCGTATTTCTTTTCAGGAAAACACTCTGATAACCAAAAGTTCCTGAATTATTAACTAACCTGATGACAGTCTCATTCTTCTAAAACAAGAAATACCTTCAATTTCATTCTATACCTTGGGTATCCTTAAAAAAAAAAGACAACCTTTCACCAAGATTAAATACAATACCAAAAAATAAAATACCCACTTTAAGTTTTGTAAGCATTTATAGCAAACCAACCATTTTATTATCCTTTTACCAAAAATGAATTTAAAGTAAAGGTTTCTGGGATCAAATCCAGGAGGAAATCCAATCTCATTAGCAGAAATGCATTTATACTTATGTTAGGTCTGAATTTGACTCTAATGAAAATTGCATTGACAAATACTGCGTAAGTTCAGCTGAATAAAAACTTAAAACTGATATATGCCTTACATGGGGATTAGTCCCTGAATTTGCAAAGAAGTATTTTCTTATGCTCTGATCTTCTTCCATAGGAAACTATATGCAGGTGAACAAATACACTGGAAATAGAAGAGGAACTCTGGTACAAAAAGAATATGCAGCAGTGTCCCACCTGACTACAGAGACACTTTTATTGCCCAGTTTGATATAAGCCCTGTCGAAGGCAACTGACCAACAAGGCGAAGCTAATCAAGAACAGTTGCTCCTACTTCTGCAAAACTACAGTTTGATACACGAACCACCAGCACCACAGGGGCAACCAAGAGCAGCACACTCTTAACCTTGCCATGCTGCCAGCACAGCCAGGGCAAGGAGTTCAGCCCTGTGTAGTAGCTGAGAGCAGCTCATCTGCTCGCTCAGGATGGGCATCTCTCGCTCTCACGCTCTCTCCTGACCAATCACCGGCACAAGGGCGCTGAGCAAGGGGCTGAGAAGAGCAGCCAGGCAGCCAAGGCTGGTGTGCTCAGGTGATTTCTTTTTCATCCTCCCTTCATCCACCAGCTACCTTCTTCAGCAATGACAACCCACAGGCTGATGATCTTCAAAGTCAAGTTGGATAAAGTCTTCAGCTGAGGACCTCTTGGGTTCTCTGTTGAATTTTTTTCTAGGCAAGAATTTCAGGAGTGGAATCTTGCACAGCAAAAAAAAAAAATACCCACAAATGAACAACTGCTGTGACTGCACAAAATAAACAACTTTGAATATACTTCTGAAAGCACAAGACAGCTTTTAAAATTGTTGAACTTCACAAATACCAAGTGCTGACAGAAAAAGTACATTTTAGCTTATTGTAACAACAAGCTTTCCATGTACTTGAGAGAAAAGCTTTAGAACAAGTCAGAAATAATGATAAAAATCGGAACCATTTTTCCAGTAGCAAATTCAGCAAAAATTCAGCAGCCTTGAATACATGTAACTGAAAGACTTCTTTGGTTCAAAAAAATAAATCATTATCCTGTTGTCATTAGTCACACAAATAAAAAACCTAACTTGAATGAGACCAAAGTAAATATTTGATACACACTCATAAACTTATTACTGTTAGTGCTGAATAATAACTGCTCAAAACAAAGACCTTATAAAGATGTTTGTTTACTACAGCAGTTAGTCTCTTCAGTATTTCAGCTGAATTCACTACTCGCTCCAAAGCGCTTTAAGTATTGTCACAGCTCCTGAACCACACTCTACATGCAGCAGCAATTTGGCTGCCTCAACAACCTGATGTGATCATTGATGTGACCAGTCGCAGTTTAAATGCCATGAAGAAAAATTTAGATGAATCTAAGATTAAAATGTGAAAATGTATTATTGCCTTTTCCTTAATAAATTTTTATTGTAGGGCAATAAATACAGTTGTCAACAATGTTAGAAGTAATTTAAAAGAAATAATAATTTTTAAACACCTTCACGTTCAAAATTACCACGATTTTGTATTTTTTACTCCTTCACTTACGTTTTCTTTCCTTCCCTTATAGAAATAATCAATGGCCTTTATGTGTCTGTACAATCACATAAATATGTTTAAAATATTAAATAGAATGATATTTAAATAATTGTGTGTTATCTTAACACAAAGCATATCAGCTTAGAAAATTTTACAATGCACTGCCAGAAGACGACAGAACTGATTTATTTCAAATCACTCAGTATCAGTCTTCATAAAGCAGCATATGGTCTTATCATGGCAGGTAAAATATTTTACCTTCTATAATAATGCAGAGCAGCTAATTTATCTACATGCTGTATAATCAGATAAACAATTTCAACTGCACTATGAAAACCTGTAGACAAGGGACAAATTTATCCCCCACCCCTTTACTGATTTTTCCACCTATACATTCATGCGCTTGTTAACAATACAGGCTATTCTTTCCTCCACCTCCTTCAATTACCTTAAAGCAAGACCTTCATTTCAGTAGTGAAAATATTTGCAGTTTCTACAGCTGCAGGACAAAGAACTGAGAATTTTCACAGAGTTGCTCAGGGGAAAAGGAAGAGGGGAGGAAAAAAAAGCTCTGCAAGGTTCTATTGCAAGTAAAGCAGAGTGAATGACAACTTTCAAAGCTACCACAATCATTTACTAATGTGCTGCTATACCAAATAAGTCTAATTTTTTTTGACAGCACCAAATTAGATTTATTGCAGAAACTGCTGCATAAATAGCATATGGCTATGTTATACCACCTATTTCAAATCCCTGTAATGTTTCCTCCCCTCCCTGCTGAAAATGGGTAACTGAGCCAAGCTATAAACCTTCTGCAGATGAGATATACACAAGTTCAAAAACCAGATGCAGGACACGTACGTGTCTTTGTCAAAATTGTCTAAAAAAGTATCACATATCCATCCCGATCAAACAAAACTGGGTAGTAATAGGTCAGCTCTCCCTTGCTACACTTCAGGATTTTATTTCCCCCTTTCCTCGATAAATTTTTGTTTTCATTTCTCTTTCAAGCTGACAGCCATCAACACGGGGCATGACCTCGTAATCCTCTCACACATGACTACCTCTTACTTGCACAAGAAATCCTATTGATCTTTACTTCTTACGTGAATCAAATTATTCATGTGACTCAAGATCAGAAGGCTCGGACCTCCATTCATTCCTCACAAGCTCTCATTTATGAGGAGGGAAGTGCCTCCTCCGAGCAAAAATAAAACATCAGAAAACTGGTTCCATTCATTGGAGGGGCCCAGCCCTGCGGGAAGGTGCCGACCTACAACTCTCCCGCCTTTCAACGGGAGCAAAGTGTCCTTATCGCTTTCCTGGATCGGTCCCCGGACCCACGTGCTTTTGCGTTTCTGTCAGTCGCCACACTCTACGCTCGCTGTACTGCTGCGGTAAAACACGAACGCACGGAACCTTCCCGGGGCCAGCACCGCGCGCAGAGACACGCGTCTCTGGAGGAGGAGGGGGCGCGACGCCGCAGGCTGGAGGCGCTCGACGCCGCGGAGGCCGCCGAGGGCCGCGGTNTGCGCGGTGGCGGCGCCGCAAAGACCTTGCAAGGTCTCGCGTGCGGCCGGCGGGCGCACCACTGCACACATCGCGCTCGGCTGCGGCTACCCCGCCGCTCGGCTCGCCGTGGTCAGTCCTCCCAGCTGCCCTATCCGTTACTGTCTGATTAGCTCTGCGAAGGAGCCCCTCCCCGGCCAGCTTTCCCCGCCATCTGTTCCACACGCGATGGCTGCCGCCCAGCAGCCTCGCGCTGCCCTCCTACCTGGCACCCGGCTCCCGGCCTTACCCCAAAGTGCTAACACAGGTTCTCGCTGCTGGCAGAGTCAGGATTTCATTACTACTACTTTGACAAGTGCAGGGTTGTTTGTAATTTCTCTTTTATCCTGATTTTGATTGTACAACCACCTCCCACTGATTCAGTTTGCTTCAGTTTTGTTGCTCACAGATTTTACTCTCCACATTAATCTCCCTCTGGCATGTTACTGCATCTGTTCCCTTTTTTATTATTAATTTTCAAATTCCCACCATTTTTGACAAAAAGGAGGTAATCTACACTCTGCTTCTGCCCATTTCATTTTCTTTAATTTGGAAGATAAGTATGAAATCGTGCCAAAGAAGTTAATTCTCCGTTAACAGTTTATTTTCTGGCATCCTGATGCCTTTGTATATGAAAACCAGATAGAAATAAATGTTGACTGAATCACAACAACATAGTCGCAACCATCCCTAAATTTAATGAAAAGTAAACACATGAAGCAGAATCTAAAAAGTTTATTAGTTATCAGAGTTGTTTGATGTTATCGCTCATCCCTGCATTTTAAAATAATGGTCTTCTACATTATGAGCAGACTATAAAAAAAAATAGAAATCAATCACTGCTTACACCTAATTTCTGCATCCTCCCCCCACTCCCCCAATCCAAGTATTATTGGTCCTTTCATCAGTCAGTCAGTCTGAGAACATTAAGCATATCTCAGTCATTTAATATCAGTAATAGCATTTCTCCAACATAGACGATGGACTCTGAGGTGCTGAAATTGTTGGGGAAAGCACAGCATCAAGCATGTTGCTAATTAATAGATACTACTAGAAAAAAAGCCCAGTAAATACTAAGTACTGTGCAAATCCCTAGAAGGCCACATATAACCACCAAGACGTTAGTTTACATTTTATCATTTATAGCTTAAATAGGGAAATCAATGAATGAGGCAGGCTGCAATTCTCACAAGGAACACTGGTGATGACACACAGCTCTACACCAGAGCTTCAGAGATTAAATAATGCCACATTAACCTGGAAGGATATGGGCTTTATTTATTATACATGTAATAGAAATTAGCCTTAATGGAGTAATTGAAACTAGCAAGAAGGACCAATGCACAGTAGGATGGCTATAGCATTGCTAAAACCCAACTGCCACCTTCTTAGATATGCTGCTTTTTAGAGATTTTATCTTTATCAAAAACAGGGGAGAGAAGAAATATCACATAATGGGGAAAAAAACAATAATCAAGAAAAATATCACCCACTGACTCACTGTAATATAAAATTTCATCCTTCAAGAGAGTGACACAGGGATTTAGGGCAGCTTGGTGCGTCACCTGAACCTGAAAGCACAGGTTCATTTAGTAATTTTTCCCCATCTACAAGATGATTTTCATTAGTGCTTACAATGTTCATATAAGCAAACAAGAATAATAAAATTTAACCTAAACTAAATCTGCTCCAATTATATTTCCCATCAAATTTCAGAGGACATTTCAGTCAAAAATGTCTTGAGCCATCTATCTACATACCTGGGAAAATGCATGTTGACATAGAAAAAATTCAATTGTGAAACTCGATGATTCCCTGGCTTCTTAAGATTTATTTAACTTCTTTGTCATATGTAAATGGGAACTACATCTGACTGCAACTGAAACAAATAATTTTAGATCTGGTTTGAAAGAAAAAGAGGAAAGTTTTTTAATGGTGATTCTGTTGTACAAGAATAGTGAAAAATTTTATTACATTAGATGGCACACTAAGATCCAGACAAGTTGTTAACATCTTGCATCTTTTGTATGATCTTTTCCATGAGCATATTGACATGATTTTTCATGTCTATTTTCTCTTTAACTATGAACAATAGACCTGTATGCTTCTACTCTCTGAAGAGTGGATTCAGGTAAGCTTCATTAGCAAGACCTAACCTTGCCAAAGTAACACCAATTTAATATTGACTTAAGAACTAATTTCGTAAGATTCTCCTACTACAGTAACCACAAAGCTGAATTTAGGGCAAAAGAATCCCCCCAAAAAACTTTAAACAATCATGGTCAGTCTCATAGCATGGTGACATCTGCAAAGTTACATGACTGACAAGCAAAACTACACAGTAAAAGTTTGTATTTCCCCAGTCTTTTAAAGACATACAAATTAGAATTACTAACTAGATTCAATAGCAGAAAGTGCATGTTAATAGCAAGTATTTCTAAGCAACATATTGCTCCAGGAAGAAAGGTGACAGGAAAAGGCAATTTTAAACTCTGTGGCAATGGTTTAGAATAGCTAATTGTAACCTTTTTTTCTTCATTTTTAGCAAGTACATTTTGTTAACTTAGAAGCTGTTTAGTTGGTAATCAATCAACCGTGTCTGAAAACTAGGATGCAGCAAAGAAGTGGGACTCCTGGAGAAGATTGCTGTTCTGCAGAGTACTTTCTTTTTCTCATTATGACACAGACTGCATGTTTTTTCTAATTTAATCCATTCATATACCTTTATCTTCTCATTTTTGTACATTAAAATCTAAAGTTCTTGTATTCATTTTAGAATCCTATGTATTTACAATATCCAACCTTAGGATCAGTGGATTAGTGAAGAAGAACTTTTCTCCTTAGTAATACAGTAATTCATACATAACAAAGAAATCTTTATCTCCTCAGCTACCTCTAATTTCTGCCAGAACAGCACAGACAGGTCATGCAAGGCAACAGAAAGGCTATCCACAACGGTGTAACAGCAGTACAGGCCTCCCTCAACTCCAGTGTTGTGAGAAGACTTGGAGTGAACCAGCTGGTCCTCTCCTGAAAAGAAGAGAATCAGCAAGACGAGGCCAAGGCCAGAATACCCAAGAGATGCACTAAATCAGTGCAATTTCTGCAGCAACCTCCCACAGGCAGGACTCTAGAGCTTAAAATCTGTTTTCCTTGGCAAGCAACACAGTGAATGAGTCTACAACCCCCATAGGATTGCTATTACCCCTACCCTTCAAGTATTTTCACTGCACAGTTGCCATTTGAGGTGAAGGGAATAAATGAAAGAAGGCAAACTATAAGTGAATATAATTTACATGAAACAACTATGGATGTACCAATCCATGAAAAACATACTGAGCTCAAAATACAAAACTAATGCCACTAGAGACATGTAACTTTTATACCTTTACTCACACAGAAAACCTGTTCTGCCTGAGAGTGAGCTGAGAGGAAGAAAAAGAGTACAGGCTAAGGACAAGTTTCATTTCAATAGGAGATATTTTCCTCTGCAACTCAAGGAAAACAGGTGACTCTGCGAGAACATCTCAAACCCTGTCCTACCAGTTTAAGCTCAAGGGGAAAATAGGTAACAGGAGCAATGAATTGCTCACCTCTCTTCCCCCTCTTCTTTTTCAGTATCACCTAATGTATTCCTGGAAAGCAAACAGACACTCCAAGTGTACTGGGAACAAAAATCTACAAAGCTACAAATCTACAAGAGTTATGGAATTTGGAGAATGTCAAGGATAAAGATTTGAACCCATTTCCCATGCCTAGACATACACATTATTCCAATAAATACGTCAGCATAGAAAAAATTTCAGTTCTTCTAAGGAGAAGCCAAATGTGAATACAAAGTATTACGAAAAATCCCCAGCCCAAAAAAATGAAACAAAACCCAACCAACCAACCCACAAAAAAACCCTGAATCAACAAAAAAAAAAAAAAAAAAAAAAA
>VZRZ01007600.1:1338085-1379783 GCA_013398175.1 Climacteris rufus
AACCAAAAAAAACAAAAACCCAAAAAAACCCCAAGAGAACAGGACTGTGAGAAGCCTGTCTGCACTTGGTCAAAGAAGCCATGGCAGTTCAGCATCTGTCTCAAAAAGCAGGTGTCTTTGAAATTGTATGGGAACAGGGCTAACACAGAGCATTACTTGCCCAAAATACTGTTCCCAGTCTCCACTGATTTGCATCTCAGAAACTTTCCAAGTCAGACACCATACACTGAAAAGCTACCTGAATCATCTGTATGTCAGGTATCCAGCTTTAATTACTTCTCTATGTAAAAGTATGCAAGAGACCTCATTTTTACATTTTGAGTATTTTCACACACACACACACACACACACACACACAAATTATAAATTCGCTAGTCAGATTTCCTCCAAGATATCCAGAGCTTTATTGCATATAATCAGCCTTTGCTAAAAGGAGCGTGGTAAAGCCATTTGGTTAACTATCACAACAAATCATTATTAATAAAGTTCTGCTAAATCCAAACTTTAGATATCTTAACAACTCACCCAAAACTTTTTTCAAGTTCATTAACCTCTAGCATATTTTTTTCTCTAAATACAGGCTGTTAGAGTGGTACTTTCTTCCATCTGTTAAACAACCGTGCTCTGAATTACACAGAAATTTAGCTGAATAAAAAAATGATTCATTGAATTTAATAGTTTAGACAAGGCTCTATTTTATTTCCATTTACTCAATGGCAGAATTCTCACAAAGCCTAAAAAGTACAAGACTTGGATAAACACGCAGACTTCTGTTAAGTGATAAAAATCTGAGCTTTTTTTTCCCCCCATGAAAAATTTAAACTAACTTAACTTTTTTCCTTAAGTACTGAGTAAAAGCTGCCAGATTTGTTTCTGGATGTTCGTTCTTCGGGGGAGCAGGGCAATGGAACAAAACAAAAAGCACACACAGGACCAAAAGCTTGCAAACAGTTGGATAATAGCATTTTCTGAGGCAAAAGGAAAAAGTTCTGCAGTTACCAAAACTCAAGCTGCAATGAATAATTGGCATGTCAACCTTCTGGAGTTTTCTAGAAATGTGTAATAAGTAGTGCAGTAAACAGCATTAGGAACTATAACCAAGGATGGAATATGCTCAGGGAAAGTCTCTCATAACACACTGCATTGTACTGCATCTTCACTGAGCAAGATGACACCCTCCTCACATACTTGAGCTTACTTCCTATAGTCAAGATTATGTTCATTTATATATATTCCTGCTCATTCTCCTGAAGAAATTTCAGGTTATTAATGTGAGAACTCCTATGCTAAAAGATGCTGCTCTACACTCAAGTCTCAAACAACATTTCAAATATATCTGTCCTACCAAGCACAGCATCAGAAAAAGAATGCAGCTGCAGTCTGCCCTGCTCTTCTTCCAGCCTAAAAGGAGCCAGCTCATCATCCGAGCTGACTATGGCCTTTTCTACATGCTAGTAATTCACTTTATAAATTATAGGTGAATTATAATTATAATTCACTTATTCAAATCTGCACTTCTAACATGACTGAGGGCTGCCCATGCAGTCAATGACTGCAAGTATCTACAGCAAATGTGGGGAAGCCCGTGGCAAAAATTTAGCAGAATGAAATTGGTACTACAGCATGTAATAGGATAAGGGGTACCTGGTGAGGTGCAGTTGGTGCTCAGATTTACTCAGCAGTTCTGTCAGTTTTAGGCACTCCTCTCTGGCTCCTGTCACATCCTGCTGGGCTTGTTCCAAACGCTGCTTGTTTCCATTCAGCTCTAATCCCAGTTTTTCTATTTTCTTAGAAAATTATAGAACCAAAGAAAGTATATTTAAGAAATACATAGAGATACATTTTAAGACAAACAAAAGTGATGAAAGCACTTGAAAAATAATGCACACTTCTGTTTTTGAACAAAAGTAGTTGATAAAAGCTGCAAAACAAGTGAATTAAAGTATTTGAAATTACATTCTTATGAAAAGCCAAAATGTGTATCACATATAAATACACCAGTATACAATCAACGTTACTGTGTTTGCGTGGCTTAGGAGTTAAAGGCATTCAAATATTTTCTGATTTTCTCATGTGAAGGCTCCGTATTTGTGACTGGAATTCAGGTGTGTTAGAGAGCAACAAAGGCAACAGAAGAGTGGCCATCTTCAGAAGGTGCTTGACATAGGATAGATCTAGTGATAATTTATTTTTATTTTTTTAATGCCTATTACATAACCAATGACAAGTGGGCATTTAGCTTTGTCACCTAATATTACACAAGACAATAAAGGTAATTTTGTGATTTAACAATTATTGGAAAGAAGTAATTTGTGACTTACATCTGAACCCTAAAAATACCAGCTGCTGTAAATACTATTATTTTATTAATATCATTAGTCCTTTTATGTCAACATAATAACTAAAATTGATGAGTCTGTTAAATTATTTTACAAATAACATAAGTCAAGTTTGCAAAACCAGCATCTTTGATTCCAGTGACACATACTGCAGTTATGTTATCTCAGTCATATTGTCAGCAATTTAGACATTTTTCATAAAATTTCTCAGAAACAATATATTTTGCTCCAAGTCCATATACAACATACAAGTACCTGAAGGAATACATCTGTAAAATAATACTATTCTTTGTCCTAAGGATGCTTTCAAAAAGGCCAGTAGAGTACAGAATAAGCTGACAATGTAATTTTATCATGTAGTAACTCTTCTGTACTAACTCCATAAATATTTGTCATTGGTGCTGGAGCGAACTTGCATGTTTTTCAGACAACTAAACAGTGAAAGGTCATTTCTAGTACAGAATAAAATTGTTCATATAAGGAGTTAGTGCTGAATAGCTATAATACTTCAAATTCATACCATATCTTATTTGTGATAGCTTCCTCATGTAGACAAGACTTAATATCTTCTTTAATTAATGAAATTATTCATTCAAAAGTCCTACAAGAACAAATAAATGTAACTCTGTCCCAATATTTACATCTGAAGCCCCCTCATAACAATGTTGTCTCTATTCCTCCCATAAAAATGTTAACCTAAACTACTACATTAAGTTATGGTGTCAGACAAATACAATCTCTTCATCCAGAAAAATATAATGTTGGGTTTTTAAAAATTTTTAATTTTGCCAATTACTTAACTGTACGCTTTTCTTCCCCAAGAGCACTCAAAAGTTCATGAAGGAAATTTTGATTAGAATTTAAATGTCACTTTGCTGTATCACATGGACCCACCAAATTAAACTGAGAATTCCAAGTTCAAATGCAAAGATAACAAAACTATCTACAAAATTGTCAATACTTGTCCCTTCTAAAGAAAGTAACAACTTATTACACTGACAGAATGTTTTAAAATCAGGTGCTCAAAGATACTCAGTTACATATTTGTAACTGAAAATTGCATTTTCACTTTTCACGGACTTTTGCATATTTTAAATAGAAGTCTCAGTGGGTTCTCTATTCTTCTTAACAGTAGCAGTTCGTAAATGTTATTTATCCATTTATAGTAAAGAGGGACATGAGCTCTTCACTGTCTATACAAGTTAAAGATAGGAAGTTCTGCAAAACTCCTAAAATTGGCTTTAAAAATACATCCATTCAGCATACCTTTAAACAAACCCAAACCACAAATTAGTCCAAAAGCATCAACTAAGTATTTAAAAAAAGCACAACCATAGCTGAGAACATAAATACACTCTAGATCTCTCCTTCAGGGAGAAGTTTCAAGGAACAGATGGGCTTTACACCATTGCCTCGAGTTAAACAGTCTCAGTCAGGTTTTGACACACACCCACAGAAGGAAGCAAATTCCAAGTGCAAGAACCTCTGGTGAAAAGGTTTCGTTTCCATCAGCCAGATGTTGACCCTTCAGGGCTGAACCCAAGAACATATCTGTAGATTTTAGTTGTCATGAAAGTGCAGGGGAAAATTCTCAGATGGGAAAGTGTCACTTCATGACAGAATCTTTAAAGATTCACAGGTGTTTTATAATTTCTATTAAAAGTATCAAGAAAGCAAACGTGGGGCTTGAAGAACAATTTTACTTGTGCTACTTTCATAAGGAATTCCAAAATTCACTATTAGCTCCTTTATACACTCATGCACACGTGTATACGTGTTTGTGCATGTGTGTAGGTACATACAGATACACATAAACATCTTAAAATATCAATATTTGGAGGTACTTGCAGCATGAGCTATATGAAGAGTAGGAAACAGCAGACAACCTAATGAGAAAGGGATGGCAAAAAAATGCCATCCAAGAAAACATGTTAACAGCAACTCAGGAACAGTTAATCCAGTAATATTTAGGGTTATCAACTAAATTATTCTTTTTTAAAGAACAGAAAATGGTCATTTAAAATAATTTGGTAGGAACCATGCACCACACCCCATTAACAGGCTGAAAACAGACTGTACTCTGAACACCACATGATATTTTAGTTTAAAAACTCAGATAATAGTTTGAAACATGAACCCTCAGAACCTGAGACATGTTCATACAATAAAAAACAACCCTCTTCTCTTGCCTGCCAACAACAACAATACATTCTCACAAATACATTCTATCCTGAATTCTGAAATATGTCTAGTCCATCATTAGGTCATCACAATATAATCAGAATTTAATCTACAGAGAAATTACAGAATCAATGAATCTTCTTCACTGTTCCTGCAGGAGACCTTAGCAGCAGCATTTTTCCCAAACTATTCAGACAATTTTTCATGTTACTGCAGTTACCATTTCTTCTATCAGGAAGCTGCAAGTAGTTCTATAGCTGCTATCCAGGCCCCGGTGTAATTGTGGGGACAGAAACAGAAACAAACCACTAAAGCATTTTGCTGACAGCTCTGTTTCTCATGCAGTGTTAATTTGATCCCTCAGTGCCTATCACCTGTGATACAGCTTTTTACCACATGATTGGAAAGTTATTTCTTCAAGGTACTTAACTTTTCAATGTATGTGAGAGACAAGAGATGGAGCACAGAACTGCAAAAAGACAGATGACAATCTTGCATTTAAGAAAATCTGAAACAGATTTTCAGTATAACAAGGAACAGAATTATCATAATGTATACGTACAACAAGACTACATTAAGGTTAGAACAGGCAACTTCTGGTGCTTAACTCTGCAACTTTAATGTTCTTATTACTTCTGCACATAATTTCAGAAGTACTATTTAATATGTCCTGTTCTGCAGTTGCCCAAACTCTCAGCAATATCAACAGGCACTTTGGCATGGAAAGATGGCAGGCTAAACATCAGTAGGAGAAACACCATTATTAGTAAGCTGAAACACATTAGCACCATCCTGCATGCATATTCAGTTCAGTTACACAAAAGAAGTTTTACTTAAACAAAAATGAAGCATTGGTGAAGTATCACTGCAATAAAATTTTATTCTAAATCTATTATTTTTTTTTTCAGTATTACCACCAGATACCTTTTATATTTTCAGTTTTCCACTCTGGAGCATATAGGACCTTTCTGTATTTCTCCTTGAAGCACTTAAGTGTTTCACTTCTCATTCACTGCTTTGTGAATTTCACAGATTTTCACAACGATTTTTAGGGGAACACACTGGAGATGTTAATTCAGTGCAACTTACTGGAAAACATAGATGATTTCTCAAATAGTGAATCAATCCTCAAATATCTTCTTCATAATTTATCTGAAATTATCTTCACCTAAAAATACTTACACATTTTGCAAAAATGTGCTTTTTAATTAACATCTCTCTCTCTAAAAATCTGATTAAATGAAAGAATTTCATCAAAACAAGTCAAATTAAAGATTAAAATATTTAATTCTTCATATTGAAGCTGATTCTATTGTATGCAAAAAATACATCTTTAAATTTCAAACTAGCAGATGTTTTTCATAGAATTTTAAATAGCAGCAAACTGACAGGAAAGACAAATACTTTTTTAACAAGTGAGAATGATTAAGTGATGATAAAAGAACTCACACGCTGAAGAAAATGCAAAAAACAACTTCAGAAGACTTTTAACAAAACGAAAAATAAATGAAAAACAAATTAATTCTTAAGTGATTTGTTGTCCCAGTATGTTCACGCATCAGGTAAGAAAATACACAGTATAACCTAAAAAATAAATTCTATACTCACTATACCATTAAATAAAATACTGCACAAATTCTGCAGTAAAATAATTCTGGAGAGGAAAATATTTATGTGAATTTACACTATTTTTTTTGGTTTCATATTTCATTCACCACCCTTATTAAAAGATTAAAGAGGCATAAAATAGAACCAAAAATAGAAGAAAAAATGTAAAGTAACAAAAAGTGAAATATAATTACTGTGGTGGTTGGTATTTGAAGATACATCCCCAAAAGGCAATCAACATATATAAAAATACATACACTTCAAATTAATACACTTATACAGGCCATGATGCTCATGAGCTTAGCTTCATTTATTAAAGTAGCCTTCAAAGTAGTAAGACCAGTGATAGTGCACAGGACCAAGGCTATAATAAAGGTCTTTCAAAGAGGTGCCCCCAGTATGACCTTTCATATACATTTAAATACTTTATGTACCAGTGACAGGAAATTTTTGCACTATTTAACACTGATCTCAATCCATGTTGCCTTCCATACCTAATAATATACTAATTAATCAGGGACAGAACTAACTGGCTTTTATTATTTTATTATAAATAATTTTTTTTTTTAAAATTTAAAAAACCCCACCAAACAAGACTGGTTTTGTAGCAAGATCTCAAGTGTTTTACTTGGATTACTGTCAGTCCATTTGCAGCAGGGGTCATTTGCAGTCATTTCTATACTAATCCTGGTATCAATCAAGCAACTCTAGGTTTGGAGTGGTCTCTAAACCTCAGACCTCCCAGGCATAGCCATCTGACATAGCATATTGCACCTGAAGAACTATCCAACTTTGTAAAGAGAGTTAGGGCCATCACAAGGTTAACCCCCACCAGATCCCAACAATGGCTTTCTCCCTTTTGCACTCTATATGAATTACTGCCCTTCCCACTCAAATCTGAATGAGGATACAAAGCAGTTATGAAAACTACATGTGGGTTCAAAGGGGAGACCTCCTTTCTGGAAGTAGAATTATTATAAAGCTGTGAGAATATACAAGTATGTACACAAGGCTTAAAAGAGTTCACAAAGACCACCTCTTTCTAAGAGGCTAATTCACAAAAAAAACCCCACAAGACTACTGCAAATTCTACAAATCATTTAGTCTAAAATAGGAACGCAAAAACCTTTCCTGACATGAAAGGCAAGTAACCTGAGCAGAAACAGAACCTGAGAAGTAACCCAAATAAACACACATGGTTCCTTTGAAAAGTTTTTTTGCTGTATGGCTGGCTCACAAATCAACTGATCTCGAAAGACCAGAGGGACAAGCAAAGACATAGCCTAGATACACAGTGCAGGCTGTAATTTCTTGGATGGTTGTTATCCTTATCTGATTCGGCTGGACTCCTGAATTCCTCAAAGACAAGTAGTTTTGAGACCCCTTTGTCACTTGTACTGCACAAAAGCGTAATGGCACCTGGCAGTACTACACTTTGTGTGCCACACAGAAAGGCAAAGCCTCAAGACAGGAGCCATCACCAAAGCAAAGCTCCTCAGCCACAAACCCTCTGCTTCCAAACTGACTGAGAGTTAAGAGAGACAGGACCCTGCAGTTTGCTAGGAAGAGCAAGGGTGCTGGAAGAACTTCATGGGAATAGCATGGAGGGTGGACGATCGTAGAAGCACACATTTTAATCTCATTGAAGCAAACTGACTACCTGCAGTTGGTAGCTGGGTCAAGAAAAAATTTATGTTGCAAAGTATATATGTATGAGTATACACACAATTGTTTAATGAAGAAATAATCTTAAAGGCATGTCCTTGTACAAACTCTTGAAGAGCAACATGGTCCCTATGGATAAATACCCTGGGAAATGACAAGAGTGAATGGCTGAAACATTATACAAAGATTTTACCTCATCATTTCCATGAAAATATTTCCCTCTAATTTGCCAAAATATCTGAACTGCAATACTATTTCAGGAACAAAACTTCGAATCCTATAGAGATTACTACAGTCACATTTTAACAGAGAACATTGCTGTACTTCACATTAGCTCAGCAGCCACCAGCAGAGATAAGAAAGTGATTTTGTTCACAGTGGAACAAGATGATTTTTTTTAATGGATTGCACAGGGGGGAGTGGGGGACAATGGGGTGGTGCAAAATATATGGTTTACTTGCTGATAAACATTTCAGAAAAGGAAGGATGTGTGTAGAAAGAAGGAAGGGGAAGATTACTCCTGTTTCATTATTGAGAAACAGGACAGAACAAAACCTGTTCCTTTTATCCTTTCAGCACTATTTAAGATTACTGATGTGAGATTGGTTCTTTCTTCCTAGACAGCATTAAGGAATAGCTGGAAAGAAAACCTATGCAATAACAACCAACCAGCAGTAGGGACTTTTACACTCTTTTTCTTCTGATTGTTGACACAATGACTGTTGATAAGACAACTGGTTTTTCTAGTCAGAGAAGAAAAAAAGCCAACAGAAAACCAGTATTTATTTATGTATACTCATTATATCAAGAGATGTGCAATTCTTTTCCTACTTTGAATGATGTTTAATGCACATAAACAATTTTCTCCTTCCATGTACTGTGGGGTGACATCACTCTGGATGACAGAACATGGATCAAGGTTATATGGGCCAAGTACACCTATGAACAATAAAATCCTGATTACCAACTGTGTTATTCCTCTTAGCAGGCCAGATGCTTAGGGGAAACAGGCCAGTACAGAAAATGCAGACAAGTCAATACAGAAAAGTCTCCTACTGGGAATCCTAGTCCCAAGGATTTTTCTTAAGGAAACATGATAGGATTTAGGCTGCTCATACCACTGATCCTTGAGGAATGGATGGCTGACAGAGGAAAGCTATGCCGTGGCAGAGCAGCAGCTGACACATAATTGTAATTAAACATTTTTTATATGTATTGCAGGTCAGTTGGAGGTCAATGTCTTCCTCAAAAGTCTTGAGATGAGCTAGTAAGTTCAGATATAAAAAACAATTATGTTCCTCCTGAGCAGACCAAAAATTCATATCAAAGCAAAGCATAAAGTACGGCCATTTTACTCCTTACTTACTCATTTTCAACTTAATGCACTGAATGCCCAAAACACAAAATGATTCATTAGAAAGAGCTGAGTTATAGTAAAGGTTATCACATTTTCTTAATGTTTTCTTGTCCAAAAGCAATTTGGGTTTGCTGCTTTTAAGACCATTACACTCCAGGTCAGACCAGGTAAAAAAATTCATGCTGAGTTTCAAGCTATCTGCTGGGTTTTGGGGGTTTCCCCCTACCAAATATTACTCAAGGATATGTTTACTGATTTAATAGAATTTCTTCTCAAAATAGAACTTCCAGAGCATCTTTATAACACATGAGGAAACACAGTATCAGATATAGGACTGTTACAAGAATACACCTAACACATAATCCTAACCCATCTTCACCAGTTATTAAAACTTGAAAGTTTAAAAACATCTGGTGATATGCTGAATGTCACAGCCTAAGAAAATTCTAGTATTTTAAAGTTTGACTCAATAAAGCTTGATATCTATTCATAAAAAGACATTTCAGTGAATCAGGGTCTTCAGAAGGGGTTACTGGTTTTGCTTCGGACACTCTAAAGCATTTCCAGGATATACCCAAATTCTTGGCCTGAATTATTTTTGATGAAGACAGAGTCAGTAATCTCTCCTCTTACAATATCTAAATTAGGTTACTGTAAATCACGGATTTATGACAAATGAGATAAACATTCCCAAAATACCCTTTGGCAAAATGTTTTTGGACTGCAATTTTGCCAGATTTTTATTTGTCTGCAAAATTGTCAGTCTATAATGTACAGAGGCATCATTTAGGTTCTGTCATACTGCACAAAAATACTTTGGTGTGTAGCTCTTCCTCTCTGTATAGGTTATGCATGTCAGTGAGTCTCAATTTCTTTTTGTTTGGGCTCATGAACTGTCATGCAGGCAACTCTTAAAAATCTGTGGGTTTTAGTGTAGTATTTCTGGAGCTTTTAATTCTGTCACCTACGAGGTAGGAAACAGAATTCTGTAATGCCCCACTTCAAGCTATGTCTGCCCAAATTTAAAGACTTTTTTACAGGTTAAGATTACCAGCTTGGATTTATTGCTACACAAAGTGTTTATCTGATTCTGCAAAACACAGTAAAATAAAATTTAAAAGCTGCAGTTAGTTTCTGAAGTTGAATTTAACATGTCCTATATTACTTTATTACAAGGATACCACAACTCCCAGTGGAGCAATGCTACTGGTAAGAACTATCTAATAAGGATGATGCCCAAATTGGGTTGAACTACAAAAAACAGTATTAAAAACTGTTTTCACTTCTACATGCTGAAGCTTGCAAGATTGTCTATACCAAATATAAATTATTTCAGACAAACAGGAAGCAAATTATTAAGAGTAAACTTAATTTTTCTTTTTATAAGGCAGAGCAGAAAAGAGCAAGTGATGTTAATCTGAGAGACAATTTCATAGTGTCAGAGTATGATTTCTGTTAGAAAACCACAGATTATGCCATGCAGTGCTTACAAATTAACAAAAAAAGGTATTATAAAAGTGAAGCCCCGCTGTGTCAAATATGCCACACAATTTTTGTTCTAATAACAGCAATTTAGGTTAGGGCGTGACTTTTCTCTGATATAGCTGTGCTAGTACAACCCCTAGTGTGGACACAGTTTACTGCCATGAAGGCATTATATTCATATGATTTATAAAGCTTGTTCATAAGCAGTAAAAGTATTAAGCAATGCACTGTTATTTCAGCACAGCTACATCCACAATGGGAGGCCTGAGAGAGAAATAGAGAGGGCAGTAGGTTATGCTACTTTACAACGTATCGGGCCAGATGAACAGATGCGGTTTTTGTGTAGAGAAACTGTGTGGTACATGTCTTTCCCCCCACCTCCCTCCATAATCCTGATGTTAATCAGGATCATGATGGATGATATTACAAAACAGTTGTTCAATTTAAATGGTAACATTGCTCATTGCTTCTTAATTTTTAAGAAATATTCATGTAAAATGTTAATAACAGGTAATTATAACAAATATCGACACATTGGTATTAGTCCTAACTGAACAATAAAGATAGGAAAAAAGATATTAGGACAGAAGAAAATAAGACCAAAGATATATACTCCCTTTAAGTTTCCTAAATGATACAAATTCAATTTTGAAGAGCTTTATAAATATCAGCATATGATAAATACAAACCTGTATTTACTTGACATATAGATATATGTATCTGATGATCCTAAATTGTATGTGTGGAGCTTTCTGCCTATTCTGACACAACTGAGTAATTTTAATCCTTTTGTAAAAGTCACTATATATAAAATAACAAATATCTTCAAAACTAAAATTTATCCACAGCACAATTAAAAATACAATTATATCTCAAGAAACAGTAAACTTGCTATCAATATGTTAAATGACAATCTAAAATATGATCCTTTGCTTTTAAAACAGAAAAAATGCATCATTTAATACAGAATAGCATGAAAATACTCATACATTATTGTCTCTGTACTGTAAAAAGAAATAAATATGTATTTATTATGAACAGATGGTGGCCAAGGAAGGTATCAGCTCTGTCTCTTAGCCAGAAGGTCAGGTCATGGCTGAGAGACCAAAGAACAATTATTGTTTGCTATTCAGTGCCATATAAGATAAAACATTTGAGGTTTTCTTTAAATTCAAAGCTAGATGCGATTGAACTGTTTTATTTTGTTTTTTAATTAAATAATTTGCAGTGATTTATTAACATCAGTTAATTCGATTTAAAATCCCCAACCAACCAGCAACAAAAACAACAGAACAAGGCAAAAACGTACTAACACCCTTCTTGGGTTGACTTTGAATGTGTTAAATAATATTAGGACCTATACAGAACTTTCTGGGTTACTAGAGCCACAGCTATGAAACAGCTGCTAGATACTGAGTCTAAAAATTTCAAAATTGCCTGTTTCCCTCTTTTTTTGAGGAAGCAACAATCATACTTTAACAATATAATTACATAATTACTGAATATCTTATCTTTATCTAATTATCTAATAATTTTTGCTGATAGGAACCTTCCCTCACACCACTTCACTTTCTATGAAATTATAAATCACCACATTTTGTTGTATTCATCCCCACATTGATTAAAATACCAGTATGTCGATCCATGAGGTTAAAATATATTGTTGAATTTTATAATTTGTTCAAAAGGCAATCCTCAAGCAAGTTGGAGAACTTGCTATCAAGGATTTAAAATCCAAGATACTTCTTCAAGTATCTTATTAAACACATCCTGTTTTATTTGTATGCCAAGATTATGCCAACTCTTTTATCTGTGATATCTGTCAAGACACAGACGACAAGCCTGTTTTTTGTTTTTCAGTGTCCTTAGGCCTAAAGGATGCAGGAGTGAAAAAAAAGCAAACCTTGAAAATAAGAATGCTTTAAGACCTCTGTTTTTCTCCACTGTATGATTTTCTATACATGTTGAAGGGTTATTTCATCTAATAAGCTCCTCCTTTGAATTGTACATATATTTTCATTATAACTTGAATTAATATTATTTCCAGACTAAGCTTGTACTATTGAGTTAATAAACTTACTGTCCTACATGAAGCCTTTGAGGAACTGGTAATAAAAAACTTAATTTTAGAAATATTCATTTTCCCCCTACATATATTCTTATACAGGGAATGATATGTTCAGTTATTTACAAGAAAAAGAATTATTCCAAATCTGTTGGATAGGCTGCTCAAATAACAAAATGCATATTAAAAAAATCATTCTGATATGCATCTTATATATCTGTGTATTCAGAAGACGTTCACGTGCAAATCACAACTTATGAAGGAATACTGAAAGTTTGAAGTCCTAGAAATAAATGGATAGAACCTCAAGAAAAAGGGCACTTCAAAAGATGCAAATTACACCTGTTCAAGCTGTTTGCCAAGTATGCTGCAGGTTACTCTAATAATCTTTCTTACTGCATGGGATGTTTTCTCACAGACTACCTGTAAGGCATATGCTGGTTTTTGTATTATCATAAAACTGAGTTTGAGATAAGTAACAGTTAATGCCAAGCGGAATTTTTCTATAGTTATTTTTTTCTAGAAGGTTACTTTTGCTTTGGTTTTGTTTTTTCAAACTTTTCTATGAATCCCAGCATTCATTAACCTTGAATCTTTAAAGAAACTGGAAGATTAATGATTTTCATTTTTGGTATCATTAGGTTATGCTTAGAGTCTTTAATGTTCTGTTAGGCTGCATGTATAGGTAATTATGTGTGGATTTATTTGTGAGAAAAAGTGTATAAACATATGTATACAGTAAATAGAATTTCAGTAGCTTGTATGAATATATATGATAGAGTAATTCTGTATGAAAGCACGGAATGAGTGATGCGCAAAACTGAACATACTAGGGCTGAAAACAAGATTAAGATAACCAAGAGGTATTTATTTAGCAGTAAAAGCTGGCTTTTTGCCATTAATTTAGAAACCATTTAACAGTAATAAATGATCACTATTAGAAAAATGAATCATTCCAGCTTCTGAAAAAAACCTGCTTAGGCTACTAATAACTGCAAAGTTATAGCAGTATTATCTCTTACCTGGTCCTTAATTTCAAGCTCCCTTATAGTTTTTGTTGTGTACTCTCTGAGCTCCTTTTCTGCCTCATCCTTCTTCATTTTGGTTTGATTCAACTGATAGCGCATTTCTCCACACACCTGTTAGATTACAGAGACAACATGATCTGTAGCTTCAAGAATCCATAGCCCAGGGTTTGCAATCAGATCTTTTGGTGCCCTCTACAGGTCATTGAAATGCAACATAGTCTTAATTTACAGATATTTTAAGTCTACAAATGGTAAATGTTTTTACGTAAAAAGGTGGATCTGAATTCTATATATAATCATTAACTGTGAAATATGCATTGCCTTCTAGATTCAAATATATTTGGATCAAGATTTTGCTAAATATAAATATTTTTATTGTAAATATATGCCACTAAATACAGTTAAATTACAGTTGCTGGTTTTATATTCTTCTCTCGTTCTCTGTAAAATCCCAAGAAAGTCTATGTCAATACTTTCAAAACCCAGAAGTAAAGCATCTGTCACACTCCTAAATAAAAATGTCTTTTCTTAACTTGTCAGTTGTCCACTGTTAAGAAAGAAATTTAGTTGTTCACACAGCAATTTTCAAAGTTTGAGCAGAGCATTATAAACTTATTGCAAACTGAAGATAAATTCTTTAAAAAATAAGTCTAATTTAAATATATAAATGATCCTGAAGAAATGGATCAAAGCAGCATTTCAAGATATCACTTCTACACAGGACAATTACTCTCTGCTGTTGGAGTGTTTGTTATATTATCCCCTCAATTCTTTCCACCTGGAAGCAAAATAAAAACCGAAAGATCTCCAATCCCTTCCACATAACTTTCTTTACTGCTGTGCAGGGTTGTTATTCTTCCATTTCTCAATATAAGCTGTCCCCTTTTTGTCCTTGTCCTGTGCCATCACCTCCAATTTGTGCCTGTTCATTTCACCTTAATTAACCAACCAAATACATGCACATTCCTTAGTGAGAATGCAAATATATTTACTCACAGCTCCTCTTAAAACAACTTTCTTTCCAATTCACTCTGCTTTCCTGCCTTGTTTATATTCTTTCAGCAGACTTGCTTCTTAAATGTGCACCCTTTTAATTTGCTGCTACAATCCTCTGTGCTTCTTGAAAACATTCTCACATATTCTACATACCCATTTATTTTTTTTTTTCAGTCTTATACCTCTTCTTATTTTCACTATTTTTTTCGCCTTCTTAAAAAAAAAGGTAGGGGAAAAAGTAAATATGCATACTGCAATGAAATCACTCTAGCAAAAAACGAAACCAATTGTCATAACTTTTAAGAAGTAGCATCACTTATAAATTCAAAGGACAGCTTGTGAATTTAGCCATTGCAAGTAACACAAAGCAGCAAATGCTCTGAAGAACGGCAAAGTTCTAAAGCATTTTTTAAACACTAAAAGATCTTATGCAACTAAAAAAATCTTAAGATACAACTGTATAGCTTGCTTTCTGCCTCCTCCTTCCTTTACATGAAGGATGTAACAAAATGCAATATGTCACTTCCTCCAAGTGAAATTAAAAAAATACAGCAATCCTCGCCTTCAGCTCCTCCATACACTGTACCAAGTGAATAACGCAGAACCATCAGCAGATGGTGCTGTCCTAATAATGGATCTTTAGGTCTCCTCAGGAATGAAGGAAACAGACCCTCACTCCATACTTTCTTCCCCGACTTCTGGTGCATGAAGAAAAAAAATATTTTAGATAAAACTCAAGACAAAAGTATTGCTATTTGCTGTTTTTAATAAGGCAAACTGAGTTTGGAAACAAGGAGTCAGATTCACAAACAAAGATGTCACTTACATAGCCAATGAAAATGTCAGGGTGATGCACATATTCCCATCAGCTCAATGGCTGGAAGGTTCCTCCAGGATTTTTGAGACTTCTCAACTTAGTACAGGGATCACAAATGAAGTTTTCCAATCTCTCAGGACAGCGCAATTAAATCACAGCATAGACTATTGCAAGGTGACCACTTATTTAACTTTGTATTAACATTAACTGAAGCAGGGACTGGAACAAGAGTGGCATCTCCAGCGGTAACTTCAAATGGGTAGGATAAAAAATTTTTCTTTTCAGACCAATGAATATTTGTACCTACTGCCTCTTTCACCACCTCCTCACCCCTGTTAAGTGGTGCTAGTCATCTGTAAACCCAGCCTGAAAGACCAAATGTGTGTTTCAGAATTGGTAAATCAAATAAAATACTCATTTGTCATTCAGCTGAAATGAAATACAAGTTCCTAGTAAATTGGAATGACTCTTTGCTGTGAATTTTCTGCAATACTTTAACCTATTTCTATCAGCCAGGGCAGCAGGGGAAGACAAGAACTGTTGAAAATCTCTCCAGAAATCTTTAGAGGCCCAGAATCAATTGCTCCTCAAATCCTTGCAGTTAACAACTGGGGAGCTAGGATGGGCCCTAGGATTATTGGTAAGGTATACAGACATTTCAAGAGGCTGTAACAAATTGTTTTTTCTTTCTCATGTTATGACCCACATTAAGGCTCAAATTGACTGAGAAACATGAAAAATAAAGCACCCAAAATGATACACTTACACTTGATAGGTGTTAAGCTATAATTCTTAACTGGAAGACCTCTTAGTAAGAGGCATGCCATCCATATTAATGAATAAAGCAGGAAACTACATGCAAAGTCTAAAGGAAAGTACTTGAAAAACAGTGATTTTTATACAGCTCCCTTTATTTTAGCTCTGCATATCCCACAGGTAACAATTAAGGACACTGTTGAATAGTATGTTGTCTCACTCAGACCAAATGCAATTTTTACTAAAACACTGGATTAGAGTTGTAAATAGTGACCTGCGTAGACTGCAAAGTAGAAAAGTTATCTTTTGCATGACAAGGTGACTTGGCAGGCTGAAAAATTTCTCTCTTTACTTCTACAACTATGCCTCTGGGATATTCAGATGAAATCTACAGTTACCACACATTCTTTACCAAAACAGAGGAAAATGGAGAAAATAAAAATTCTCATCTTTCAGGTCACAATGACAAGGAAAACCAAGCCAAATACTCATTTATAAATGTGCTTACCTTATTCATCTCCATTTCATGAGATGCAAGCTGATGCTGTGATTCTTCTAACTGGTTAGCTAGAGAATTCTTCTCCCTTGTAACTCTCTCTACTTGAGCCTCCAAAACAGCCACATCCTCAGACAAGGCTGTCACCTGCAGAAAGTCCAAGAACACTGTAATGATGCAGTTTGACCAACCACAGATCTAACTCTTGTGGAACTTTCTCCTCAAAAGCATCTGTACATAGACAAAATACATAACATTAGAAATATAAGAAAAAAACCAAGCACGTACAATACAATTATATCATATACTATTAATAATACAACAGAATGTGGCTGAATTATTTTAACAATGGGTTCACAATTTTAAATTAATTTATCATACAGTAGTTTATTTGCAACTTTTCATCAGTCTCTAGGACTAGTCTCTAGGACTTGTAAATATGGACAAAGTGTCAGAAGCAGCTGGCTGCATTAGTTGTAACAGTACTGTTTAACACCTTCTTATCCATCCTTATGTAGATTGCTTTAAACTAAATCATGTTCCCCAGCTAAATAAAATTGTCATTGCAACCACAGATCTTAAATTAATTTCAAAGTTCAGAAAACATTTCAACACTATAGATCAAACCATAGTATTGCACAAAACTCACATCAAAATAGTATATTAAAAATTCTAATGTAATTCAGATTTTGCTGAATAGTAAAAAAAATGTAACAATAAAACAGAGACGGGGAACCTTCAGCTATGTAGCCCTGAAGCTTACTAATATAAGTGGAAATAATGGTGTCTGACAGTTCTAGGTTAACTTACAGAAATTCTAAGCCAAACCTAGAGGATTATGTATTCATAACTATTTTTCACTCCTTATACATCCACCTGACTTATGTATCATGCCAATTCTCCCCTTCAAATAAGCCATTTCATAAAGTAAGCAATAAAATATTCATATGAAGGTTGACTTGATGCACAGTATACCATTTCTACCACCTCATAATTCTGAAACATAAAAGTAGTTAATCATATGTAGGTGTTAACCATTAATATAGATCATAGTTTCTACAAAGTCATCCCATATCTTTAATTACCAAGCATGACATTATCATAGTATCATTATATATTGTTTAATGTATATGCAGGATTTTAAAAAAATACTACAACTACTTAAAGTGGGAATCAGTTCCAGTAAAACACATCTCAGTGGGTGATGAAATACAAAGTAATGTGATGACATGGAGTGAAATATTCTACCTAAAAAAAGTATGAAATAGTTGTCTAATAGGCTGTATTTTGGAGTGAATACTCTGCCTTAAAGCGACTCTGTAACTAAACAACTAACTTCATAAGAGGGATAACTTCTACTAGATAGCAAGGAATCAGACAAGGAATTGCTTAATAATGTCTCATTGTCTCCAGTGCAAGGTTATTTTTTTTAATTTCAGTTTCCCTGGCAACAGATTTCTGATGATCAGTTCACTTATTTAAATATCACTTGGTCCCTATCACTGTGCTTAATTCCTGTTTTCATATCTGGAATTAGAGTCAAAGGGTATTTTTAAATATCCTTAAATAGCTGATCTTGTTCAGCCTGTGCTCTCCAGATTTTTAGAAATAAGCTATACAATTTAAAAAAGAGTCCCAAAATATAGACAAAGTCTACAATCAGGAGAGAAATTCACTCCCTTGTTTCCAAACCTCCAGCAGAAAATGGTTCAAGAGGTTGCAGATCAAAGAAGCATGAAAACCACAAATTCATAAAGTATTTATCTCTCTACATCTTTTCCCATTTCAATCATCTTGGAAATGCCTCCTCTATCATGTCTCACAGGCTTACTGCTGTAACCATGAGGTTTTCTCTGTAGACTCCATTGGGCAGAAACCCTTATGTTTTATACTCAAATTACACCAGCATCTAGAAGTCTAAAACAAGGTTATCAAGACTACCACAATGGTCGTGGCATAAATGATAAAACAGATTCTGGCTCATATAAACATTATATATAAACATTAGTAAAAGTGAGAAAGAGATTCCAACACATTCTGCAGGTGGGAAAACTAAGCATATGATAAGATCACTCTGGAATTATGATATTATAACATTAATGTATATGCAAGATCAAAACAGCAAAGAATCCTAAATTTGACATGTGATAACTTCTGAATGCTTGCCTTGCCAAACTAAATAGTAATTTTTATAAAAGATCTAGGTGCAAACCTTCCATCACATATTACTTAACCCTTTCTTACTTTGACAAAGTGCATTAAAAATATTATGCAAACTAGAATAAAGTGCATAACATCAGAACCTTATATGTATTTAGTGCTATAGCATAAAACCCAGTTATTCAAACTCAAAGGATCACTTACGTACCCTGCTTTCAAGCAATGATAGAGGTAACTTACTGAGCTTTCAAATCCAAAACTAAAAGACAAGCAAAGTTTAAAGAGGATGATATGCTCATGGTAATACACAAACAGAAAAAGAACCAACTCATACCATTGCTGCCAAGTCCTCCCTCTCCTTCTTCATTTCTTGCCGTAGTGCTTCTTTTTCATCAGCCCTCTTACTTAGCTGGGCAGCCAACTCCCTTTCAAGACAATTCTTCTGCCGTTCCATCTCACTTTTCAGTTGCTCACAGTGGACTAGAGCCTAAAAAAACCCAATTTTCTTTAGTGAAAGAAATCTGAAATTTTTAAACAAACATGGTATTTATCTAATACCTTCAAAGAAACAAATTTTCTATTAGAAAGGCCATATTTTTATTTTTTTATGCAGTGATTATTATGTTTATACATACCTTACTATGATAACACCTAGAATAGGACTAACAAAATGAAAACAGATGTATATATTTGTATGTGTATACATGTCCTACTGTAATTGAGAAACTGAATTCTTTCAGAAATCAGTGCAAAGATGGAAGCATTTTTCCAAGTGTATTTTCCAAATAAGTAATTCTAAAACTATGAATATTTGCCTTGTATTTAAAGTTTTAAATTTCTGAATGCACCTCACTACAATCAGCCTCCAGTATTTGACTCCCTGCAAATACAGTATAATTGCAGACCTGGAGGAAAAATTAATAAAAGGTATGCACTCCCACTTATTCTCCTCCTGAAGTGAATTACTGAGTGCAGAACGCTAAGAAACCTGAAAGGAGTCAGTAAAGATATAAAAAATGGTTTTACAAATTGTGTAAGTTTCAGATTTGTCAAAAATTATTTCTATTAAAAATCTCATAAAGGTATTGCTTAATTTGAAGTTCTAAAACACAGGTTATAGATGTGTTTTCTATCGAAAAAGAAGAAACATAAATTCAAGAACATTCTCAAAATACTATCTTCTAAAAAAGCTAGGGGAAAAAGATATTTATCAATTTATGCTGCTGTATCTCTGCCAAAGTATAGAATTTGAGTGTTATGTCAGTTTAAATCAGAAATACACTACTCCATTACAAGTAAATCCAAGTATTCAAAGCGCCCGAAAGGGAGCTTTGCTAGCCCATGAGTAAACTAGACTTCATTTCAATGTTTCACTGATATCCAGAAGATCCTGATTCAATGAAGTTAGAGTAACCTCTTTTTAGGAATTCTGAATTACTGCCCTTCATTTTCATGTAATTTTTTTTTTAACTGCTTATTTTTCTTTTACTCAAAGCCAATCCCCTGCGTTCAATTTCCTTGGCAATGGGCTGTTCATGAGGGAAGCAGGTTAAACCATAGTTTTTTAGAGAATGCTCTAACATTCTCCATTAGTTTTATGTCAGTTCTGTGGGACCCTCTGTAGGGTCCCTTTCCTATCACAAATCTACCATGGTGAAAGAATCCCTCTGTTATGGCATTGGATCCTTTTCTGTAGGAAAGTATCATCAACATCAGCAAACAACTGCCGGCATAAAACTGCTGTAGCTTGGTAGACAGCTAAAACAATGAAACTCTAGAAGAAACTAGTTGCAAGAAGAAATGTGTATTTTGTTAGCTCCATTGTTCTAACTACACAATGAGCAGTTCAAACAATTATTCTTTTATGACATTTGTGTTAAAAGTACATTCCTGATTTTGCTTCAACTATGTAAACTTAACCATAACAGACCTCCTCCCTGCTCTATGCAATAAGCAAGAGGCCCCACATTACAGAGACAACCAAAAGACAAGAAGATTATGAACACCTGAGGTTAGACTTTGGGTCAACAGGCTGATGAAATTTCAGTTATAGCATTTGGAAGCTTAATGTTTTAACTCCTCACTTTTCTTATGTGGACTGTTCTATTGGATTCCATGCTAATTATCAAGAAAAAGAGCACTTAAGAGTAGAATAGAACTGGGAAAAAAAAGAATGGTTTGTACTTACCAAGAAATGTACCACTACATGTAAAAAAAGCTAAATTAATGCAGCATAAGTAAAAAATTTCTTCCTGTTCATTCATATTGAAACAGTTTTGAAGCATGAAAAAAACAGACTACTATTCAGCCTTGTACACAAACAAGATAGCACTTCACAAAACCCTACAAGCACACACTCTTCTCTTTCTGCACTGGATGAGTAACACCAGTTTGATCAACAGAACAATTATACCAACCTTGTTTGCATTAAATTAAAAAAAAACAAACCAAACCAAAACAACCCTCTCAAGTCTGTAGTAATTCACTAATAATACAGTAGATGTCACTAACTATCAAGGAAATAATTTAGGCAATATAGGTTGATTGTGTATAGAACTAGGGCTAATACAAACATTAGATTAAAACTGGTTTTATCATTATTATTTACGTAATACCAAAAGCTTCCCGCAGGTAGCATTATACAAGACTTCTCATCTTCAAAGAGCTCTGATAGTTAATCAGTTCTTGCACTGCTCTCATCAGAGGCAAAAGAGTTGTTTGTAAGCATTTTAACTATTCTTTCCAGAGTAGGTCAGAAATGTCATGTGAAAATTATCCTCTTACATATCATGAATGCCTTTGAAAAATTCAACAATTCAATTTATATCACCTAGGTGTGAAACTACATCACAACTGAAAAATGCAACACTCCTTACAGCATTGATCAGAATTGAAGAACTTGAATACAGAGTTTATGTTACTGCTCAGAAATAGTCACACAGTGGTTTTATATCTACATCACATCAACATATGACAAAGGTTTTATGCACGTATTCTCTCATTGGCAAGAAAACTAATTAATATTTGCAGTAGATCTGAACACCAAAAAGCTCTAATTTCTTGATGAATTTACCTTTGTTTTTTCTAAATTGGCCTCTTCTGCCATTTGCACAGCATGTTCAACTTGCTTACAAGCATTAGATTCTCTTTGCTGCATCTCTTTCATGTTTTGTCTCACTGAAACAAGTGCATCCATCAAGTCATCTCTTTCTCTGTGTATGAAAAAACAACCCAGATACTTCTTCTATATTTTTTCATAAGAGAAAAAACCACAAACAACAAGTATATCAAATATAAAATGTTAACAGATAAAAGACATAAGGGTGGTTAAGTGAAGCAAGACTAAAACTCCTGGGTTAAGAGTGAAAGACAGAATACTGCTAGCTTGGCAGATATTGAAAGTATCATTTGCTTGCTGACCAGTCCTTCATTTCAGAAGGATGGACCATAGAGAAACTGCCAGTAATGAGAGCAGATCTCAAGTCATTCATGTACTGAAGCCAAGCACATTCTGTTGGTATAACAAACTGGGGATCCATGCTAAAAAAAAAAAAAAAAAAGAAAAAAGGCATGTTTCTGAAAAAGTAAATTGAAGCAATATGGAATGACAATGTCATTAAATATAAACAAGGGGAAAATAATAAAAAGAAGGATTAGGATCAACAAGCAACTGCTAAGTATATCAAATTAAAATCTATATCCATTTGCTCCAAACTGGAACTAAGCCAAACAATGAGACACCTGGATTCTACATCTCCTCTGACCTTTTGTTAACTAAGACACTAAGATCTATACTAAACAGTGAAGCAGACCTGGTAAAACCATAATACTTCCCTTCACCTTTTCATTATTTTGTTATGTCAAAAGCTTCTAAATTAAGTGTTCAGTTGTCTGTGGTTCAGGTTCAACTACAGATTCTGGCTGAAAACTGTTGTGTTTGGGTTTGTTTCTTTCTTTTCTTGATGTTGTGTGAAATGGTAACACATTTTTTCGTATTTGCCAGAGAACTAGCAGTCATATTTTGCAATTTCATTTCATTTTCAAATTGGACAAAGTTCCTTTGAAAATTTCTCCTGAAATGCCTTTGTTTTTAATAAACTGCAACAAAATAGAGGTAGCTTTTAGATTTTGTTAACCTTCCAAATGAATTAATGGTTTAAGATAGATAAAGAGGTCAGCTCAAATCTTTTATTTCAAACTGCACTATAATGTAAGAGGACAAGAATGTGTTGATTTACAGTTTGTTCATATTTTCCAACATCTGTGACAAATAATTACTTTTGATACAACAGAAGATTCTGAAACATGACTTTTCAGCAATAGAGCTTTCCCAGAAATTCTTGGACTTGATAACAGAAAAAGATAAATAAATCCTGGCAATAGCCATCTAGTGCAGAGGGATAATGCCTCTGACAGAGTACATGTACTATTTCACTTCAGTCTCCTTGCTTCTAATTGACCCAGTATTCTATCTCTGGCAGGCTCATTCTAATACTTCAGAAATCCTAAGAAGCTTTGGATATCTGACAATAAATAGATGGCTGTCTACCAAACTTTGAGAAAGCTGCAGTATCCTATCATTATTACTAGCAAGTAGGAAGAGAGAGTTTTTTTGAAACGGATTGACTAGCAGAATTCTTTAAGAAAAAATGTTTAATGCTGTTAGGGTTTCTGAATGACATATATTCAGCCTGTATAGCTGGGTTTTTAAAAATTATTTAAATAAAAGCTAGAATTAAAAAAATATTGCAGTAAATAATTTCATTAATTTTTATCCAATGGAACTTCTTTTCCCTGACATTATAGTCAGGAACTATTATGGGTGTTGGGGTAGGAAATGCATCCTATCCCAAGCACCTGACCTATTGTTGATGTATCTGAAAATCTCCCCATATGTAAGGAGAATGAAGTGGAGCCAGAAAAACTTCCAACTACAGAAAGATAATGAACTTCTGCAAGAAATAATTGATCAAAATGCATGGACTTCCACAATATTTTTGCTGATAAAGTGAAGGACTTGTTTGTACAAAAAGTGCAGGAAACAGACTGTAGTCTCATGATCTGGTTAGCCCAAGGTATCATTACATGAAAATGACTAACATTCTTTCCCAACTGAAATAAGTAGCAAAGTTACTGTGGATTTCAAAGTGGCTGTGACCTACATTCATTGATGTCAGCATTATGACTCCAGCTTGGGAGTGTATTCCGTAAGTGCACATCTCTCTATGAATGTAACCCAAGACACTGAGACTTACATGGTTTGGTGAGCAACCATACTTTCAATGAGAAAGTCCACAGCCCCCCAACCTACTTGGTTAGCCTCTCCATAGTCTGCACATGAACATTACAATGAGTCTGTGCAACAACTGCCTCGTGTTGGGCACAATTCAGGCACAGACCACCAACCCGACTAGAATTTCTGCCTGAAGAGAGTGACTTCTGGTGTTTCAGCCTCCCTTCCAAATCTCTGCATGTCTTCTGAGATTCTGAAAGGTCTTTTCTAGAAAGAAGAAATATTGTGAAATTAAACATTTCTAGAAGTTATATTCATATACAATATATAATTACAAATGTAACCTAAAAAGAACTGTAAGAATCCCTGAAATGAACATTATTTTACAGATTTCAATAGACTAAGGAAGACTTTAACAGAGAAATAACAGTTGAACTGCCCAATCAAAATTATTAATAGACAAAACAATACTGTGTTAATTTGTTTGTTCCTCTTCTAGTATCAGAAGATACTGAAGTTAAACAGAAAATTATTAGATGAAAAGCTTGTAAACTTACATATTGTCTGAAGAGTATAAGATTCATTAACAAAAAACAATCAGTTGTATAAGTATTTCAATACTGTAACGATTTTCTCTTGTTTTTATTTATGTCACTAACTTCATATTTATTCTCTACTCTCTAGACAAGAGTCCATTCACTTGGATCCAGCAATATACACAAACTTGAGGTCAAACACATGTGCAGAAAAACAGGCTAAGTTTTTTCCTTGTCTCCAGAATTTTTACCAGGTGCTCTGAAGAATTTTCTCCAGAATTTCCAAGCATGTGTCAGGCTGGGGAGATCGCAAGCAATAGGAATGTTAACATCAGGAAGTTCCAGACAAATGCACACTGTGCACATATAGATCAATTTGACAAATTGTGCAATGAATCCAAAGCTTTGGGTTTGTTATGCAGGCCATCTGGGCAGCACACACATAGGAAGTCTGACACATTCTGCTTGCATCACATTTACTGTTCACATGATATATACACTGCATGCATGCTTATTTCCATCTGGAAAATCTTCTGTGCACTTTTTCCAATTTTAGTAGTTGGTTTATTAAATATAAGCCACTATAACCTGAATAGAATTTGCTCTGCATAGGTCCCTACACAGTCATGGTGGAACAAACCTATTGTTGGAAAACCTTGGACAGAAATCAATAAGCCCTATGTAGATTCATGCTTGAAGTTAAAAACAAAGATAGTCGCATCAAAGGTGATATAATTTCTCACTTGAATAAAATTTAGCTTTGCAGAATTTACAGTTTCCAAGATCATGCCTCTTAGGAGAAATCAAGAGGCTGAATAATGTACTTGAGGAAATTTTCAGCCAACTTTAGCCTCCAAATAATCATTTCTGAGTAAATATAACACTGGAGGCCAAGGGAGGGAAAAAAAGTTGGACTATACAGCTGAAATTTAAGATCCTCCCTTGCATTCACTAACACAACTGGCTTTCCATGTTTCAGGTTTTCAGGTTTCACCACTGCAGAGAGCATTATTTTAACTTGTCTCTCTACCAGTAACTCTTTTTACACACAGAAAAGTCTAGCATTTTCAAATATATGAAACCATGATTTATTTGGGAAAATAATTAAAAAGATATATAATAATTAATAATTAAACAGATTCAGCAGCAGTATCATTAATGCATGTGTACAGGGGGGAAGTTCAGTCCTGAAAATCAAATCCTTAACTGGTTGCCCCTTCCTCTGTTTATCCATAGTTTGCTACCTATTCAAGCCTTGAATATTTTGAGAAGTGCATAAGGACTTATTTAAAATATTTTTGTGTTTAAAGATATGCAGGTTACACAGCTGGAAACACTGCCTTCATGCTTAAGAATTGTTTTCCTGCTCCAAAATCATTATATGGCTTAGTTTGATGCTTAAGATCTCTAAAATTTCCAATATAAAATATTAGTAGAAGGAAGTTAATTATGAAAGTTCTTACACAAGTTAAAATTATAACTTCTCTTTTTTCTTGATTGGTCTATGTTAACAGACATAACCTTTTTTTGAGGAAAGAGGGTAAAAAGGATAAGATATTTTATATTGCTACTGTTGGTGTAAGATAGCAGTACATTCAATTTTGTTACATTTATATTTGAGAAAACTTAATAGAAAACCAGCTTTCAGAGACACTATCAGAAAACAAAACATTCAGACATTCAGGCATTCTCTTAGTTAAATTCAGATTAAGAGTGGTTCATGCTGCTATGTAGTGATAATTTGTTAAGATTCATTTAAAGAAAAAAAAATGTCACCTTACCTTAGAGACTGTACTTGAGCATCAAGGAAATTGACTTTTTCTTGATAAAGAAGTTTTAGGTTCTCCTTTAGAAAAGATGGGAGAAAAGATATGTCTTTTGCTTTCTCCATAATAGTCTTTACAAATAAACCTGGACTCTACCCACATTCTTTTCCCCTGAGGACATAGTCTTGTTGATACACTAGTGGCAGAGAAATCTAAATATTTCACACTTCTGAAAGTCTAAAAAAGTGAACAACCCTCCCATTTTCTTATTTCTAAATAAGAAGACCTCATATGCTAAATTGTTTCAGCTCCAACTGCAATCCTCTGCATGATTCACAGAAATTGATGATCATGTCTTGAGTTTGTTCTTACTCTCCCATAGGTCAGCAGATATTAAAAAGGAATTATGAAGAACTTCAAGTAGACAGGCTATTTATTTATAATACAGTCAGTGGCTCTTATTACCTGGTGAAGAACTAGGTATATGAATCAACAACACACGTTAAATACAATGGTGACAATGAACCAGATAAAGTACTACAAATTTAGCTCACTATGATGCTTAGAAAGAAGTTACAATCAACATGATTGTCTTGCTTTAAATGTGGCATATGAAGAAAAGGACAATAAATGTAAAAGCTATCCTTCAAACAACTGCAGGCATCAGTGACCACTGAGGTCTTCAGCTCGAAAATAATAGCACAACAATAACAAAACCATACTTTTCTGCAAAAAAAACCCCAAAAAATTATAACTGAACAATTAAAGTACCCTATAAATTCCACAGTACACAATGCACATGGGTAAAATATACCAAAACTTTTCAATTAGCCAGGTTTTTTCCCAAAAGATAGCAACACTACTCCACTACTTCAGAACAAGGGGAAAATTACTATCTTCTCAAACTAAAAATACAGGAGAGAGACAACATCATCTCTAAATTACTAGGACTTCTCTGTATCTCTAAAAACACAAAGTGTGTAATTCAGCTTAGGGAAAGCAGACTGCACAAAACTACTTTTGTACCTTACTGAGCCTGTGCTGCTCCAGGAGCAGAACAACTCACTACAAAAGAGTTTGTGTGGAAGGCTACAGAAATTACACCAGCTACTTTCCACCTGCTTGGGAGCTGTGTTACTGCTAAGAATGTCCAAAGTACAGTGAAGTCATCATCTTTAAACAAGCATTATGTCTGGAAAGTGGTCATCTGCAGATACAACCTGCCATCTGTGTCTAACTGCATAATATTAATTAGGGTATAATGAGAAGATGAGGTTCAAGAGAATAAAATTCGAGCTCAGATTAAGGTTCAGTCAACCAAAACTTCTGTGTCTGTTACAAAATTGATCATCAGAACTGGATCAACAACAAAGCACTGAACAGTTTTGCAGAGGCAGGACTCTGCAAAGAAAGTTAATACAAACCATTTCTAGAGGCCATTGTGCTTTGTCTCCAGAAGCTGCTGTAACAATAGCCTGATCTTTGTTATGTGCTGGTGACGAGGTGACAGGCTGGTGCATGCTACAGTCTTTACCACCTACAGGCCAGGACTTCTGTGTATTTGCCTAAAATAAAAGTATTAGTGCTTCAGTTATAATTATGCAGGCTGCTTTTTGAAACAGATGTACTTCTGTAAATATTGAATCTCATAATTTTCCTTAGAATATAAGAACCAATAAACAAGTTATTTAGGTTAGCAATCTACGATAATGATGTTACCCAAGGAAATCCTTATTTACAAAGTCTCATTACCTTTCACCTAAAATTCTGTTTGCAGACAACTATTTGTATACCCTTACATAAAAAGAATCTGGTCAGATCCTTGAGCACTGATTAAAGCAACAAAAAGAAAAAAAACAAAAACAACTTACCGACGCGTCTAGAAGAGTTTGTTCTCTCAGTGTGTATTCTGCAGTTAAGTATTTCAGTTTCTGATGGAGTTCCTCATTTTCAAGTAAAACTGCCTGTTCTCGATCTTTCATCCCAAACAACTCCTCCTATAGTATAAAGGAACTGCATTTAAAAGGCTCCTTAAGACAGCTATCAATATTGGAATACATCTTGAGACCAAGATGTATTGACCAATGTATTGACCATTCTCAACTATTTTAACCCTTTCAGGGAGGCTAGGAATACTCAAAAGACAGATTTTGTATTTTTGCACTTAAACTCCCATATAACTTCTTTAAAAATAAAATGCTTATTTGTATTTGTTATAGGACATAGAAATGTCTTTAAAGACCTTTAAACACCAGACACCAAGAGCCAGGGTAAGGGATCTACTGAACAGCATTTGGCTCAGTTTTAGTCATTACAATCAATCCCAAGTCTAAGTGTAATCTGCTTTTAATGCATTTGGGGGACCAGGGTTTTAGTAGGTCAAATATGTTGTCTGATACCTTGTAAAATTTCACTTCTGCTTCCAGATGGTTAATGTACTGTGACTGATCATTGATTATAGGAACGAGATCAGAAAGGGCTGGTAAGTCTCCAGGCACAGCTTCCGGGGGTTTCTGAAGGAAGTAAAGAACAGCATGTGTTATATTCTGGTTTTCCCTTTATTGCAGTAAGATATTGCTTGCACACAGAATACAACCTGCAGTTTTCTGGTAAGGATTCAAAATGCACACAGTATTGTTAATGGAGTCTTCTCAGAGGAACAACAGGTACATTTCTAGCACTAGTTCACAATTCTGAAGGAAAACAACCATCTTTATACCGATCCCTACCTATTTTTGAAGCTGATGCAATTCTAACACCTATGATCTTGGGTCAGAAATAGACCTTTTTGTGCAAAAATGTTCCATGACATGCTTCTCAAATATAATTGAAGTCTAAAAAAGATCAAAGATTCAGAAACCTACATCCTTGGTTTTAAATATTACTTTTGAAATATTCACCATTCAAAAAAAACCAACAAACAAAAAACCCACAAATCAAAACAAACAAAAAAAACCCAAACCAAGCTACTAATGACTAGCTCTTACATCTACTAGTTATCTTATTTACAGGTTCTGTGAACAATGCATAAAAATTCCCTGTCCAATCTTTATAAAGGTATAATCCTTCAATCAGGGTGAAGTGAACGTTTCTAGCAACAAAATCCTCACTGTCCAATTACACCAAGTGTTAAGCATTGGCTGTTCTAAAGGGGGGGACTCCTGACATATCTGTAACTACAATTGCAGAGACAAATGGAGGCTATCCAGAATGATCTGGAAAAACACTTAGAGAAGGGATTCCCAATTTGCAACATATTCTACCTATCTCAGTAGACATAAGCCCCATGTTCTATTGACTCAGAATTCACCTTGATTTAAACTCCTAATCCTAACTACTTTATAAATCTAAAAAAAAGGAGCCACACTTGTTAAGTACATATAATACAGCCCTGATAATATTTGCAAGTCATCTTTCTGTTTCTCTGGCTCCTATTCATCTCTCCTTCTTCTCTGAAAGTGCAATAAACACCTTGCAGCCGAGACCTCCTGCTGCCTGCCTGAAAAGATGACACCACAGCAGTGTTCAAAAATCTGGAAAAACTCCATTCCTATGAAAATTATTTTTCACTGAAAAACAGTCCTAATGTTTAACCTGAGAAACATCATTGTAATGTAAACAATAGTGCTAAGGAACATTTCACTAAAAAGACAATAACAGATAGTGTATTTTCATAACACACAAAAAGAACAGAGGATCTCTTTGTGACTTTTTTTAACAACATAATTGTTATAAATTGATTATAAATTAATTTGGGACTTTTTAATTAATGTTCTCACAATATAACATGTTAGAGGGTGAAAGAACAGAGGTCAGGGGAGGCAAGCATTTAAATTAGGCCAAATATTAAAATCAGGACTGAAAGACACATCTGATCAGTACAAATTACCAAACATTCATTCCTGAGTCTCAGAAATGCTGTTCACATTCACTTACTAAATACTGAAAAGGTTTTATAAAATATAAATGCTTAGCAGCTTTAGAAGGCAGCATTCTACCCAGTGACAAACAGTTCTGCCAACATGACAAATAATTTGGCCCACCTTGTACTTTTCTCGAATGCCTCAAATTTCAAGCATCTAAACCACAGAATTAGAAAAACTCTGCCACCCTATTAATTGGCAAAAAACAACAGGAATCCATCACATCTCCAGCTATAACAACAGTGTCAGGAACAGAGGCTGATGGTGCAGCTAGGTTAGCCAAAACCCAGCCTGCAGAACTGCAATTGTTGTATGAAGCAATCTTGCTGGGCCTTGACCTCAGGCGATGAAGTGTAGAGCCAAAGGAAAATTTCTGCCCAACCATCTGGGTGTAATCAAAGAAAAGATGCACTCATTTGATACCTACTGCATCTTTAATCAATGGGCAAGAAAAGGGAATTTTGTTAAAACAATATTATTTATATGTATGAAGTGTGGTAAAGGTTACTAAACAGTATAATTTTTGTGAAATATTATATTTAGCTACAGATCCCACAGTCACATACTATTCAGAAGTCACCAGGTATTTCAGCATCAGTCAAAGCAAAAGGTTAAGGTTACTCATAAGCTAAGCTTGCTTTCCGTGACCTTTGGGAAATTGGATTCTTCTTATACAGAAGCATTTCTGCAGTGTCCAGTAAATCACCAGACAAGCTTGTATTTTACAAGAGTTTGGGCTTTTTTTGGTGTGTGTGCACTTTTGCAGTTCAACATTTTTTTGAGGTTTGCATGTGGTCTGTCTTCAGAACACTTTCATATCCTCAAGCAGATGGAGGACAGCTGCAAAGGAGAGCAAGGCCACCACTTCACAGAACATCTCTCACTGGTTCAAGAGGAAGAAATGGGACAACGCTGTAGCAATACAGTAAATTCCCATCTTTTCTCTGATTATTCCTCCATCCTTTAATCCCCTCCCTCAAAGCACTCTCCCATGTATTTTAGATAAAAGTATTCCACTTTCTAAATTTTCCACTCTACTAAAACTTCCCAATAGAAGTAGAAAACTTTGCCAAAGATGGAATAAAAGATTCTTTTCCCCACCTCCAAGGCTAAACACAAACCGATACTGATTCATGTCATGCCAAGGTCAACCAATGATGCATTGTTCCCTTGAGCTACAAAACACTAACTCTTTCCTATGCCATTAAGAGGCAAAATACCTGGCAGGATAACTATACTAAACTTGTGAATTTTAGAATACTCAAAGAAGTCAACTTTAAATAAAATTCCTTAACGTCAGGAGAGCAGAGCTATGCTCATTACACAGGCTGAAAGCAACACAGCAGGAATACAGCCTTTAGATTATTCTGCTGTTAACTTTGACAGGAAAGAGCTGCTTGTCTTGCTTAATTTAAACCAAAAGTAGTCAGTGTAGGCCATCAAAAGATAAAACTGCAACAGTGCCTTTGAATTATTTTCCTATAGAGATACTAGCAACTAGCAGCTGCTCTGTAACGGAAGGGTGCATTGCACGTACTTTGGTGCAGTTCTGCTTCAATAAAGCAGCATCTGAGAAGCTGTGTAAGGGTGTAAGTAAACTTTGACAGAGACCACTCCATTTTGGCAGAGAACTACAAAACCTGTTTTCACACGAACATCTCTAATTCTTTCAAGAAAAAGCATAGTTACAGCATAAGAAGGACATTGAGAATCCTTAAGGTACAGTCAAAGGAAAACAGAGGCTGCTTTTGCAGAAATTTTTCCTTGTTATCTATCCCAACTATTTCCAAAACAAAAAGGATTAATGACCCACACTGCATGGCCAACAAAAGAGGAAAAAAGTCTAAACCCTGTATTACAGATTCCTTTTTCTTCCACTGCGATCATAAGCATACCACATTCTGGCCATAGCCTCAGGAATCTCCCACATTTCAGACTATAAAAATGATTCAGTGCTTCTTTTTCTCCCCATATACTATTAAATCAACATGCATGCCATTCATTCAAACAACACAAATGAAACCAGAAGAAACATACACAGAATGACTTCTTCCTTCTTGACGGAGAGACTTCACTTTCCATTCTTTCTTGGTGTTGCAACAAAATCTTAAGTTGATTAACTAGGACGAGATAAAAACCATTATAACCAATCAATAATTGCTTTTTTCATTGAAATTAGTGTAATTTCTCACAATGTTTAAACCGTTTGCTTTCAGAGTAATCTTACCTGCCTGACTGTGCTGCGGTTCCTGACTGGCTGCATTCCCACAGTCATCACTGTTCCTGTGAGCACCATCACTGCCCTCAACCACAGAGGACTGGTCAACTCCAATGCTATCTTCACCTTTTGCCAAGGCATATTTCAGTTGAGAGATACTTTCACTGGCACGTTCTAGAAAAAAGCCAATCACATCATTAGATACAATAAACAACATGAAAGAAAGTATTTACTGACTGATATTTTAAACTGGAAGAAACATGAGAGAACTACATGAGGATGTATCTAGCTTGACCACATGACTTAGACACTAGAAGCAATTACCTAATGCAAACAGCCAAAGCAACTACCATTGTTTGGTAAATATTTACTAAATATTTACTAATTTTTCAGAGAAGAGCTATAAATAGCATCTTAGCCCCTCAATGCATCAGGACTCTGCAGCAGCACAAGTAATAATATGCTTGACCCTAAAATATTTCCTAGCATATGCACCTTCCATACTTTTTAATGAACCTAAAGCTCATGCTACATTTTATGCAGGATTGAGAACCAAGAACAATATTTTTGCATTGTAATGATTCCACCACACAGTACAGAGCAATGTATCACACAACGAAACAAACACCTGAGCAAATGAAGTAACAACTCAGCAAATCAAGCCAACATAAACCAGTGATTTAATAAAGACAGGACTTCTGAACAAATGTGAAAAATAAATAACAACACACACTATTCTAGAAAAAAACCCCAACAAATATAACAGAAAACCTCTATCCAGATAAATACAAATATTTTCAAGAACTGACTTACTGAGAGATGATAAAGAAAAGGTCTTGTCTAATGTTCAGTATATTTTTTCTTATATTTCTTTTTAATTTTTTTTCAGCTGACTTCACAAAAATAATAAATGCCAATCATAAATGCTTATCACTCTGATCAGCTGAACATTTCCAATCTGCCAGGAAAGAAATTTGAAAGACTTGCAGTGAAGAGATGACAACTGAATTGGAAATCAGAAAATATGGGCTTGGTTTTAGATAATTACACATCTAATTTGCACCACTGGACCTCAGACTTACTTATTACTCACTCCTTTATCTCAGTTGCATATGTAGTTGGGAGATGGGTATTTCATTTGCTCCCCATTAAGCTATGTATTTACTACCTAGAAGAGACAGAGTAGTAAGCTAAGTAGTATGGCTTCATGCAATGTTGAACAAAGCAGGATCTTTTGGTTCTGCTGTGACACCAAGTGAGCCAAGGAAACAGCCCCTCCATCAGTCACAGAGCGCACACATGGGGTAAGACAGTGCTCAACACCACTCACAGCCACTTTATTGATGCCTTAGGATTTTAGCTTTTATATTTTTCATATATTTGTAGTCCTGTAGTCTTTTATTGTATAACTCCATATAGCCTTAGCTAGTGTTTTTCCCACTCCTGTTAGACAAAACACATCCCTGAGATTTTGTTCTCAGCGCGGGAACCAAGGACATTTTGCTGTCCCATGCCTCATGAAGTATAAACAAAAGTGAGCTAGGGGGGCCAAACGTGGGATGTAAATGTCTTCGTTACCTGGATCTCTAATTGGAAGATTGACTCCAATATGCAAATCTGCCAAACTTATGAAGGTATGAAAGTCCAACATCACGAGTCCATTTTGGGTGTGCCTGTTTTTGGCTTTGCTTGCCCTAAAGATACTGGAAGGTCCTTCAATAAACACCATAATGGCTTTATTTTCCCTTTATTTTGTCTGGCTTCTTATTTTAGGTGTTCCAAAAAGGCATCATTAAGAGAATACAAGAACAAATGTTTCTTTTATGTTTCTCGTAAGTAATGTCACAGTCATTTGTGACTATCAGGCACAACTGCTCTGAATCAGAAAAGTTTCATTAATACTTCATAGTTATTAATATAAAACAAACCTCCACACTCTCAAAACCTCACTTGACTTTCAGAAACAGGAAATCAAAGCCATTTTCTTCATTTAACCCTGAATTCTCTGGACTGCTACTCTCCCCTAAGACTACCACATATGAAAGATTTGGGTATAAATTCCCACAGAAGAGGAATTTCACTCTTGTGAGCCAAGCTTTTAAGGAAACATCTTTTATTGGAGAAAACTCTACAATTAGAAAAATGGTAACCTTTCCAACACACGTCCTTAATTTCTTTTTACATGCCTGTAATTTCTAAATTCATATGATGCACAATAACTGAAAATATTCTTTTGTCACTGGCAAAAGAAGCTTAAAAAAATAATCACAGTTAAGCATTTGCTAGGTAGAATTCAGAAGACATACCTCAGAGTATAACACATGTTGCTTGCTACAAATATTAATAGCTCTTTTCTTCCAAATAGAAAGGTAAATAGCAGTTCAGGTCAGAAAATAAAAACCAGATATGTATTTCTGCCTTCACTTTATCTGTTTTTTCCAGTTCACATCATCTCGACTGAAGGTGGGAAATTGATTTTTTTTCTCCACTGTAATGGTTTTCACCATTTTTCCAGTCTTCTTACTTGGTTGCAACTTACCAACAGCTTATAAAATGTAAACAACCCCACAAAAAACATTATATTTAAGAACATGGTTCTCAGTCCAGTATGCTAACCTTCGCTCTCTTTTAAGCAATGCTAATTTTTAGTAAAAACCTGACCCATTTCTGATCTACTAATCTTCTCTTACGACTTATTTTTAAAACCCAGTCACCTTATGGCTCCCATCACCACTTCTGGTTACTCCACCCTTTAATGAATTTAATGTAAAAGAAAACATAAAAAGCACATTTTAAACAGTCATAATTTAGTAAAACAAACCCAAATACAATTCACAAGGCAATGACTCAGANTCCCTAGTTATTTGCTGTACTCCTTCTCCCCTGCCTAATCTACTAACTACATGACTACAGGGTTTCATGGCGCGCGCGTGCGTACTACAGAGATTGCTTCTTAAATGTACTGTCGCAGAGGCGTTTCTGTCCTTCCTAATTGGCCCAACTGTGGAAAACAGCACATCAATCTTCCAGGAGCCATCAGAGATAGGCCCTGACTGGACAGCTGTGGGAGCTTCTGGAAGCTCCTTACAGGAGCCATCTTTTGGCCCCTACCACACCCAAAAAGCTAGACCCCCCAAACTTCTCAAACCACGACACTCAGAAAAGAGGGGGTTAGGTCAAGTATTTCACTTTTGGCATACTTAGGCTATTCATCCTTTCTTGAGCATTCCAGGATGCTATGAGGGCGGAAGAGCTAATTGAGAAATGGCAGAAGTATCTCGCTGACGCAATGGCTTAGATATTTAAAAAACTATGTTGCAACCATTGGTTGCCAAGAAGTGTTCAATGTCATTTAAGTTATGTGGTGTGTCATCTGATAGCAATAAAATTCCTTTTATTTCCCCATTCATTGTACATGTCTGTCAGAGAACCCCAGAGTATCAGTATTTGCTCCATACCCAGTGGCAAACAACAAAACAAATCAAACCTAAACCAACCAAGCCCATAAATATTGGCTTTCCCAGAACTTCTCTCTCTCGTCGCAGTATTACAGCTTCTGAATTCCAAGCTATTACTTGATCCACAAAGATAACAAAAATCTTTTTAACACTATGTCCTCTTCTCCCATAGAAATAAAGGGCAGTAGTAGTGAAACACATTAAAGTCATTATCAATGGCACACTGATGCCTGTTTTTTTTTTTGACTACACTTTCCTGCCTCTGGAATAACATGACCACATTCTTCAAAGCTCCATAAAGTAAAAGCTTAAAAGCTTGCCTACTTCCAAACTACAAATGTTGCTGCCATAACCAAAACATTCACCACCAGGAAACTGGGAATTAGGAGGTCCCAATGGTGTGGCTTTACATTCATCAAATACCAAAGAGCCAACACTTACTTCAGTAAGAGTTGAACTAGATGCCTAAAAGGGAATAAGTACAGCATAGCATTTTTTTTCCAAAGTAAGGAACATAAATTCCAAGCACTAGGATAAAAGACAATGCATCAATGAATGGAAAGATTATATTTGTTGTTTTTGCCAATGTAAAAATGTTCTCTTCAAATATGAAAGAAATTGAAAAAAACCACCATGGATGCAAACTATTGGACAACATGATTTATTTTTTAATTAATTCAGAAGCCATTGATTTTTAAGTGCTCCCACATTCAACCTAACTTTTTCAGTTAAGCTGTAGTAGTACATTTTATAGAACCAGGGCCTCACTGAAAACATACTGCAAAAACTGCTCACATGAAGTATCAGGATTTGCATATCAGAATCAATCAACATCTTTCTTTTCTACATCTCAACAAGATTCTACAAATAAAATCCAAAAGTTTTCCTGTTCTATGATAAAACAGCATCAATGTGCTATTTTCTATAGGAATAGCTCTGGATATAAATGAAATTGGACTCATGTGGATTGAAACTTCAAAAAAACCCCTTACTACTAAGTTCTTTGGTTTTCAGTGTTTAAAGGATCAGAGATGATTATGACAAATGACAAGCTAGCACCCAAACCTAAGGGATCAAACTCAACACACTAAAAACAAAACAAGACAACTGCTCCACAAAAATATTGTCAGGTTGCCAACTATCGTGTATAAATCCCAGACAGCACTTGCCACAAGGGACAGGCAGGCAATTTATCTAACACCTTAGCAATACATAGCTGGCCAAACATCTAAAAGAAAAAAATACATTACTGCTTATTATTTCATAGACAGAAGCAACCAGCGATCCCAATCCAGGATCACCACCTTACTATTCCAGGTACAAAGATGTTCCCATCCCTCAATTCATCTAAACTGGAATGCAACTCTGGACTAGACTGAGTCCAGTTAGGCATAATACTTCAGACAAAACCAATAGAGCTGTGACTGAAATACTAACTAATGTTCAAAAAGCAACTGACATATAATCTACATGATGAATAGATGCAATTCTATGCCCTGAAAGAAGAATTGATAACTACAGTCATTTTATGTATTCATTGTAACTACAAAATCTAAGTACTACCACCTGATAAGATAATATGGGTATCCCTTTTCCAGAGAAGTATCTTTGTATAAATAAAAATGGTAGAATTTTTTTTTTTTAATATGGGAATGTCAGTACTACTGCTGAAGAATATTTTTTTTTACATTTGAGAAACATTAAAGATCCACTCAACTTGTCAAAAAAAAAAAAATAGAAACTAGAGTCAGGAGACTCTGAAGTAAAATACAGCATGGAGAAAGGTGGCTGTACTTCCAAAGCAGTAATCAGCTTTGAGGGAAACAAAACAAAATGTAAAAAAAAGAGAAATCAATATAAGAACAATTTGCCACTGAAGTCAAAACAGAAAAAAACAACTAAACAGCGAAGGCATTGAACTGGGTTAGCATTGCCTAGACAAGAGATGTTTTCTTAGTGCTGCACAGAACTCTTTTTAAAGAGTACTCCTTTAAATGAAAGCACCAAAGCTACCTCATCCCGGAACTCGGAAATGCCATGGAAAATACTCTGTGAGCAAAAGAACCAATCATTCAAAACAACAGAATTGCCTGAAAGACATAGAAAACAACTCCAGCTGGTGGAAGCATTAAGCAATATAAATTGAAGAAAACAAATGGCAACTGTATGAAAAGGTTGTCATAAGTCTGTCATCCAAAGTTAACAGTCCAGTTCTAATAAAGTTTACAGGAACATGAAGTTACTGGCTATAAATTCAACAAACAGCATCACATTCTGATATTGCATGGTGCCCAATCAGCAAACAGCCTTAGAAAGTTAGAGAAGAAGGAATTACACTTATTCTTTAGGTCTTAAAAAACCCCAAACCAAACCACTGTAGAATTTACGTGAAACAGTAACTGACTAAACAGACAATTAGACAAGTTAGTGAAAACAGAAAGATTGTGTGCATTTAAAGAAAACTTTCCTGTCCAAAATGATATCAACATTTGTTTCTATCGACAGCTAAAAATCGAGAAGAGTATATCATACACCTCTTTTGGGTTAGCATTTTAGTCAAGTAACTGCTGAAAAGTACTGAAACTGAGAATTTGGTTATAATGTGTTTTGCACACCTTGGAACTTACTTTACTTCCCAAATTGACATGCAGCTATTCTTCTTTATTGGCTGCCAAATGCAGCCATGCTACTGTGCAAGTAACATACGATATGGCAGTTTTGAGACTAAAAGTATCCTGTCACTGCCTGTGCTGACAGGATTTTACATGCAACAATGAGCAACACCAGGCTGTTCGTTAGTCAGGCCTCAAAAAATCCCAAGGTGTATGAAATGCTCAGCTGTTTCAAAATAATGAATCCTTTTGATTTGGTTTCTTGGTCTTTATTGTAGTTTTGCATTATGTGAGAAATAGGTAGTTGTAAGCACGGCTTTTACCAAATTATCATATTTAAAAACAATGTGTTCTCTGGAGCTGTAGCAGTCATTGTTTTGAGCTCCTACACCAGCCCTTTCTGCAGAGCATAAAGCATTTGGCTAAGGTCTAGAGACCCACACATATGAAAGCCTCCAAGCACTGCCCAGTTCCTTCTGACAGATTCTCTACCCATAAAAGAACACTATATGTTCAGAAGAACACTAAGAAGCCTAAGCAAAAAATTTTACAATTATAGATTACCGTTTAGAATGTAATTCTTAGCTGCTTCAGTGTAATAGCTAACTTGTAGAGACGGTAACTGGGTCACATACTCATTTTTCCTAAGATGGCTTTGACTTCACAGCTCTCCTACTTTATTTTTGGAATCTCATAAAGCAACCACAAAATGCAACTTCATTTGTAGAAGTCTTGTATTTTTATATTTCTCCTACAGTTTGTATCTCCATTCTCTGAAATTACATAGGACACTGCACTCAGTAATGCATTGGAATACAGAATGTAATTTCCACAATTTCTTAGGGCAGACTTGAGGCAGACAAGATGACTGTATCAGGCATGGTACCCAAAAAAGATGGTCTGTCCTTCTCTTCCTCCTGTCTCATACTGTCTCTGGTCCACCAGTGAGCCAGTGCTCTTTACTGAAGACACAGAAAATTCAACATAAAAAATAATTTAATAGTTCTCTGTGCAAGGAATCAGACAAATGCTAAAATCAAAGAAGTGGACTCTAAATAGTTTTCTCCATTTACTGCTGTTGGAGAAAAGGGGAAAGACAAAAGAAGGCACCACATTCTGCTCTTGGCAATAGTGTAGTAGAAGGCCCATTGGACATTCACATTATGCCTGTCAATTTTTAGTTATTAATGAATACAGCAACACACCACTTGTTCTCCTTTACAAAGTACCGCTACTCCCTTGAGAGTAACTTTTAATTAGAAATATTATCTCCTGAAGTTTTTAAGGTTCATTTGAAATGGTCTCAACCATGTGAAAGTTTACACAGTAACCTAATAGCCCCAACTGTACAAATACCACTCTCTTAACTCAGTACAACACACAGCATTACAGACTTGCAATACACAAGGTCTACACCATTCAGGAAAAGCTAAATTATAGAACCTTTGTTATTTTATCAAAGTCTCTCTGTTGGGCTCTAAGACCAGTTAGGTCTTAATCCAGTTTTTTAGTCCAGCTTTCTGCCCTCTGGCCACCAGACTTACTGAACACTCTGGCTCCCTGTCTTCTGAGGGATTTCCCTTTGCAGCCAAGGACACTGCACTGAAATCATCAGTTACTTTCTGAGACTTTACATGCCCTCACATCAAACTGAGTAAAGTGATTCTTCTGGTGTCCAGCATGGATGGTGATAACCTATTGCCATGGGCTCACCTGTTGTGCCAGCCTGGATCCCGATAATGTTGAGCACTACAGGCAGTTTAAGAATGCTGTATTTCAAAACCAGCAAATAATGCCCAAAGCATGCCACCTTAAATTTCAGAATCCAGATAACCTCAACAGGGAGAAGAAATCTCAAGCTGTACAACTATATAAGAAAAGCAGGTAAAGAATTAGATTTGACAACTTTGAGAGTATCTGTTTGTCCTAAAGGGAACTCCTAACAGTGGTAGCAATGATGTGAGAAATGCTGTTCAGCTCAAAGGAGTTAAAAATCATACATCACTGAGAAATAAAGAGATTCCTTGAGAAATATAATGGAACTTCAGTTATATTGCCCTGCAATAGGGTGTTTGTGCAACACCCTATTGATTTCTACTGAGGCACCCCTGTATCCATGAAATCAAACCTACCTTGGCATTGTATGAAAAGAAAATTCTTGTTTCCAAGAATGTAAAGAGAAACTGCTCACTAGAAGCTCAGGTTCTGAAATTATTTAACAAATATAATGGATCCAGTGTAAGGGGATGCAGTTAGAAAAATATAAAATAAAAATAAGTTGTATGCATCCAATGCATCCACTAGATATGGTGAGCTCTGATAACAGTCTTACATACAGTTAAACAGCCCTGATATTTGTCATCCTAACTGTTCTGCAACTGTTCACTGCAAGTGTCAAGTACCATTACCATGCCCATTTCATCTACAGCAAAAGTAAACAGAAATTATTCCTCCAAGTTCTATCTTCTGGAACAAATGAAATCTATCACCCAGTGCAAAGAACTGATGCTCTTTTGAGAAGGAAATATAAAGTACTTGCCGAGAACCAAGTATCAGGTAGCTATTTGAAAATATTTCCATGGTTTTATCTTTCTTTCCTTTTTTTTTTTTTTTGGTGGTTGTTGTTGTTGCGGTGTTGTTTCCTGTGACACAGGAAACATCACGCCAGGCCATGTGGGGGTGCTGTGCTCAGAACACAACTTTTTTACCCCACGTAGGTTGAAGTACCCACAAACTATCTACTGGCTTTCTTCAGAATTCGGGCATTTATTTTGCCCAGTCAGAGGCAGTGTGAAGGCTGGTAAAGCCCAGGTGTCAGAGCTGACAGATTCAGGTGCTGTGTGTCAGGCTATATACCACACTTCTTGGGTAAGGCGGCAGGTACGAAAACAATCGATGACGTGGGAAACACCTCCTCTCACTAGAACGCATTTGTACTCTCATCTTTACCACGACTAGAATCGGATGCTTCAGGGGTGGCCAAAACCCTCCCACGAACC
>VZRZ01007603.1:9442-48505 GCA_013398175.1 Climacteris rufus
CTCGACAAGGGTGGAAATTGTCTTGAATTCATAAATTTATTATCCTAGCTTAATCTTTATCACACTTATTGGTTACAAATACAATTGGTGCTTTTTCCTGTAAAGAATTTGTCTAAATGGTGAGAGTGAATTTTAACTGCTAATGTCTTAGTAAATTTGCATCAAAATTTTAATATTTCCAGAATACTGTATGACAAAATGGTGCTGCAAATAATTTCATGTGGTGGTTTTAAGCCCAGCTGGAGATGAAACACCACACAGCTGCTCCTGCTGCTTGCTCATGGTGGAATGGGGAGGAGAGTGTAAACCTTGTGTATTGACATAAGAACAGTTTAATAATAGAAAAAAAAAAGTAAAATACAATTATAATGGTAAATAATAATGGTAATAAAAAGGAAAAGAAAAGTGATAAACAATACAATTGCTCACCACTTGCTGACAGAGACCTCACTTACCCAAACCCAGATCAGTCGTGCTCCTAGGTAATTCCCCTCAGTCTGTGTATTGGGCATGACCTTTCCAGCTATGCTGCCCCATCAGCCCCCCAAGTTTGGTTTTTCTTTTTATTTTTTTCACAGAATCACAGAATGTTCTGATTTGGAAGGGACCCACAAGAATCATCAAGTCCAGCTCTTAAGTGTGTGGCCATTACAAACACTCAACCTTGGTATTATTAGCACCAGACTGACCAGCTGCGCTAGCCCTGCAAACCTCCTCACTGGCAGACCAGGAGACAAGGGGAAAAAATAAATCCTTGACATAGGAAATGTATGACTTAGCAAAAAACCAAAACATCAGTGTGTTATCAACACCACTCTCATTCCAAATCCAAAACACAGGGCTGTACTAGCTACCCTAGCTGAAACCAGTACAGGTGCATAGGATAGTCCTTCTCCTTGAGGATTTTTGTTCTGAGTCCAAAGAAGAGCTTGGCTTTACCAAAATTTTTAATTCTGACTAAAAAGCTTATCTAAGTTCTTCTATTCATCTTTGTTGGGATTTTAAAATTTCCCTTTAAATATTAAACAGATGGTCTTTAGGTAAGCCTGTGTCTTTCTGTTCACACTGAAAATTGCCAATTAGATATTGTTAACAATCACTGGATTCAATTGAATTCTGCTGTGATAAAGAACAGTAACTTAAATCCAGGTTCTTCAAATTACAATTGTATGCCCAGCTACATAAAGTTTTTCTTCCTCCAAAAGGACTCGCTCTTTTATCCAAATAGGATGCAGATATCTGTTTGGAACAGGAGTCTAGAATCAACTCTAGGACAACGCTAGGATCAACTCTGCAAATAAGACAATTTTTAAGACTATGTTGGATAGCAATACATTTTTGCAAGTTTATTGTGCTATACAAAAATGAATTAAATGACAATGGCTGAAAGTTATGCCTGTTGAATTCCCTGACATAGGTCTAAAACGTCTCAGGTTAGCACATATTTTTATCACTTGCACAAGAGGTGGTTATGCTGAGTTTCACTGTATAGTTTTGATATCCTCACGGTGCTTGGTCTTGGTTTCCCTGGAAAGGGTATTTCCTCCAGGCAATACTTTCTATTGTGGTTGCAGAATATGGAGCAAGAGGTGCATTCTTCCATTTTTTTTTTTTTTATGGAGGCTTTTTACACTTGTTTGTTGAGGGAATGCAGCTATAGACAAATGCTTATATGAAAGCAGAGAATTAAAGGTTGTTCCAAAGACTAGTCTAGGAAAATGAGCCAATGGGCTCTGTAAAAGACCTAAATATGAAATATTTCATATGAATGAACCAGAGGTGTAGAACTAGGGTTTGAGGGACAGGCTGTGTGCTGGGACTGCTTGGATAATACTCTGGATTACTTCAGGTGATAAGTCAGCTGTCAGACATAAAGATACAGATCAGGCTGTCAAATTGAAGATTTGTCCTGCTGCCACTTTCTTGTGATTTGGGATTATTGCAAAATTATTTTTCCACTTAGGTTTCAGCCCCTGTTCTCATGTTGGTGACAGATTCCTGCTCTTTTCACTGGGCTTTACTCAGGTTTAAGGAAGTTTCTGCAGTGAAAATATACAAAAGTTGGAATTCCAGTTTTTATTGTTCTTTTGGTCTTCATACTGCAAAATACTTGCCAGGAAATGAATGATAACTAACTACTCTTAAAAATATTTTGCTCCCAGAGTATCCCAAACTGTCCTCCTGGGACAAGTGTGATTTTGAAACCAAAGCTCTTCCTGAAATCAATTTACAGCCTGGATGGATAAGAAGAAATGGTCAATCTGGAATGGGACCACCGTACTCTGACCATAATGGGAATGAGAGTGGTAAGGCTCATCATGTTCTTTGAGGAAACTGTGGACTCTTATAAATTATGTAGTGTTCTATTTTATTTGCTAAATTTTGCTAATTTCTTGATAGTTCAATTATATTCTGCCACATGCTTTCTGAGCACTTGTGTTTTTAGGTGATTGCAATTGTAATACTGCATTCCAGTTGGGGGGCCGGGGGGAGGGCAGGGAGGGGGGAGACAGTATTCCACTAAGCAATCCTTGTTATCATTGAGGAGCAAATAATCAGTTACAAAAGATATGTTTACCTGAATTATCTTTACCTGTTTTGGAGATATGATAAATTCAGTATTGAAGATTGCAAAGTTTAGAAATTTTGAGACATATTTTCATGTTTTCTTGGAAGGGTAAACGCCTGGAGTGTGTGTATCTATTTTCTGTAGCTAATATTACTGCTCCAAATATTTTGAGAGAAAAAGACTTTGTATCTGGGCACAGTTGATGGTCTTTTTGAGCCAGGTTCTTTGTAGGTCTTCTTAAAATTCTACTTTGCCTTGAAGACTGTCTCTCATCTAAGTAATTCCTTTACTCTGTCCTCAGACAAAATATACCCCTTATACTTGTATTATGGCCAAGTTAACTCTGCTTTTCCTTCTGTAACACATATTGCAATGCAATATAACTGTTTAGTTCTCCATATTTTTTCTTATTCTCTTTCCCTTCCCTTATTCTCCACCCACTCCCTCTGACCTCTCTGGGGCACAAGCAGTGCTTTGGCAGCCCTCATCACGAGCATCTGAAGGCAGGCATGCAGCATTGGAAAGTGTACAAAAACACAATCATGTGTGGGATGCAGGTGTTGTTTTGCTTAGCCTAGGTGTTTTACACCTCATTCCAAAACTGTGATTATCTGAGAGTGTGCAAATCTGAACCATTCTAAAGTAAGTAACAGCTCCTACACATTGCATAGGTTACCAAACAGGTAGAAGCTCTCTATAATGATGACTGGTTTTAAAGTGAATGTATGGAAAATTTGCTTAGAAATTAGCAAATGAAAGTGGAACTCAACTTCAATTTTTTTCCCTTGGAAAAAACAACAACCAAAAACCCCACTCTGTGTTTTCCTGCAAGTTCTCATTCCACAGTGGACAATTCTCATGAGACTTAGTAGTTAGAAAACTTTAGACATGTGATGTGCTTTTAGCAACTTGAGGTTTTGCTGGTGTGTATCACAGAAGCACATCCTACTGTCTATCATGCTTCCAAGTATAAGGTTGTCTTAAATAAATGCTGACTTAAACAGAAGTTGGCACAAAAATGTGAGCAGCTACCAAACCTTTCTCAAGCTTTATTTCAAGCTTTATTTCAAGTATGGAAGTTGTGAAATAATTTAATAATAAAGCTCTTGTCATCAAGAAACATGTTAAAAAAAAAAAGTACCATGCAATACAAATATAGCAAACTCTTGGCTAAAATCAAAATTGGTTAACCAAGCAACAGTCTTGATCTAGTTGAAGTTTCTAGGATTTGTGCACAATTGGTAGTACACTGCATCAGGATTTAGCAAAGACCAGAAAGATACTCTTTCTTGCAATCAAAAAAAGGTTATCCTTATCTTGCAAAAAACTGCTGGGGAATGGAAAATTTAACTTATATAGACGGCTAAAGCCAGCAGAAGATTGAGAATCATCAACCTGAAGTGTTTCTTGCAGACAAAGCGAACTGTTCAGCCACTTGTCTGCTCAGATCTGCTTGTTTTGGGCGTTCAGTCACAGTTGTATCTGCCAGGTCTGAATTGTGAGGTAGCCATGTTAATCTAAGTTCTTTTAATCAGGTAACAGAAAGTTTGAATACTTGTAGCTATTCGGCTTTCTGAGAGGCTTTGTACTCAGATCGGTGAACTGAATGGCTAAGGAGATTTAAATGCATTTTATTAATTTGGTTTTCTACCTGGAGAATGTCTAAACTGTCCTTCCATTTTCTAAATGCTGGTTCTAATCGCCTAGGAAATATTTGTCTTCTTATGGCAGTGAGTTGGGTTTTCCCACTGCTAGTGACTCAACAGACTTTGTAATCAGTGTTAGGTTAGTTCCCACTTAAAACCCAGAAAGGATCCTGTCTCATGGCAACTGAGCAGACTTTGCTTATGGCAGAGTGTTAAAGGGAAGATTTCCTGCCGTCAGGATAATACACACACATTAGCAGAAAAGCAAAGATCACTTGGCAGAGGTAACACTTTTGAAGATTTATGTAATCATTTACTAGAACCCAAAACATTTCTTTAGGTCTGTCTCTCATGGCTTTTTTTTTTTTTTCACTGAAAAATTTTTTAAACAGACCAGTGACAACTACTTTAAAAAAAACAAACCAAAACACAACCTGTTTTTAGTAGCTGAAACTATTCTCTATGCAGAGGTCTAATGTGAAATCATTCTTCAAAGAATTTCTTAAAATTATTATTTCTTCCCCAACTGTGTAAAAACTTAAAATTCCAGTGCCAGGTGAAAAATAACTTTTTGACTCTTAGACACATTTATCTTTAGGGAACTAAAAGAAATAACTTCAAAATTTCATGGAACCTAACATCCAGTGGAACAGATTGAAGTCAGGGACAGGGTCTGCAGAGGCAGCAAGCCATCTGTTGCGCATAGGAACAATATCCTTGCAGCTGGCAGGCTCTGAAAGTGCTGCCTGAGCAGTCAGGAAAGGTCTAAAACCTGGGGGCAGCACGGCCATTGCCCTGCTAGCAGGCTGAAAAATTCTCCTCCGTGGGGGATTTCTCAGCTGGCTCCAGCACTGAGCTGGGCTGATGGTTCTTCAGCAGTGGCTTTCCATTCCACACAAGGATGAGAGGTCAAGGTGAGTAGTTTAACAAATTAAGTATTTTGCTGTTTTAAACTATCCTCTGATATGTGAGTTCTATATTAATATTTATTGTTGAGGGTTTTTTTTCATTCTTTGAGTCCCACTTGGCATTTCTTCTCCTTCATCCTCCTCCTTTCATTAGCATGTTAATGTCAGAGGACAACAGTTTACTTGACATCACTAGAAGTTTGGGAAGGAGAAGAGAAGGCAAAGGAAGAAAAAAATTAAAAATAGATTGAGTCTTCTTCTTTTTATTTTCCCCCTTGTATTCTTTAACATCTAGCATCTCTGAAATCTTTGTGTTCAGGATGAGCCAAATTTCGACTTGCAGTATTTGATGTCCTAAAATAGGGTGGTTGCCTTCCATCTTTCATAAGATCTGAAACAATATTGTCAAGAAGAGACACAATCAGTCAAAGGGCATGGCAACAACCATAGTTCACTGACTCATCTTGATCTGTTACACTTTCAACTGAAGCAAGGACTTGTTTTGTAAACAAAATATAATGGTACCTTTAAACCATTAAAGGCTTTGAATTTCTGAAGGCAACTTTTTATATTGGGAATGTGTACAGGGATACCACAACCTTCTGTCTGCAGTGAGGCAATTTTCTGAGCAGACAAAAGCCAGACACCTATCTAAATACCAGCACGACATGTAAAAACACAACAGTCTTTTCTCCCATTTTCCACCACCTCCTCAAAGACCTGAACTGACATGATAAATGTGCATTGTGGTACACAGAAGCTTGATGTTTAGGCATGAAATATATGATCTGTTCAACAACTGGGTTTTAAAGTCTTTGATCAACTTTCTGAGTTAGTCTCATTTTGTCCCAAAATGTTGCACTTCTAAGCTGAGTATTCAGGCCATCACCACATGAAACATTTTGGAATCCTACTTAAAATTTTAGCTGGAACATGGAGTAATGACAATATTTAATGTAAAAAAAGTTTTGGAACACAATGGCTACAAGTGCTATCTTTTCTAGGGAAAAAAATCTACTTGGTTTTTTAGTTATTAATTTATACCTGTATAAATTTATAGTTATAAATAGTTGCAAATTTATACCTGTATATTGCTCTTATTGTTTTGGTTTTCTCCAAGCTTCTAAGTTTTTCCTTTTTATTCCCTCTAATAGTTTATTTCCTCTCACTGTCCTCGCAAATGCAATCATCTGCAACTTTAAGGACAAATGTTTTCCTCCCAACTGATGAAAAACATGTTTGCCAGGTATTTTGATGGACCGTCCTTGTATTAAATTGTTTGCCATAATATTTCTCTGGAGTAATCAGACCTTCTTCTCTTTCCTAGGTTAGATTTCATTATTGGGTCAGTCAAATGAGTGGAACATTGATGGTGGGGCTTCAAAAGCACTCTGAAGATATTATTACAAACATCTGGCAAGTTTCAGGAGAACTACAAAGTCAGTGGAAAGTCAATACCATCACAATCAATAGCACCGAAAAGTATGAGGTTAGTAAACTAAGGTTTCTGTAAAGGACACTTCTTAAATGGGTTATAAATTGTGGGCCTTTCTAATAGGTCAGCAGAAAATATTTTGTAAATGGAAAGAAAGCATTATCATGAGGTAAACAACAGAAAAGCCATTTGGAAGACCATAGTTTGCATCAACAAATGCTGATGGTTCTTATCTCTTAGTGGTGTTAAAACTAACACCAAACTTTTCTTAAAATGCGTCTTAAATAAAACAATCAGTCTCATTGAGCCATAAATTGTCTACCAGCCCATAGAAGTGATATACTTGTGGTCTTAACATTCAATACAGTATTCCCTTAGCCTCAACCTAACTGGACTGATAAACTCAAGGTTTCTTTAATACTATGAAATACTGTTTTATAGGGGTGTTGCAGGTGAAAAACACTGTACTTAATCGTAGCTTTGAGCCTTTTTCACAGAACGCATGCATATGGTTTTATTTTGCTCAAAGCTACTGAAAAGCAATGCAAATGTCATAGATTATTTAAATGTTTTTATATGTGCATTTACAAAAAGCATTAGCACAGTAAATATAACTTAGGGCTATAATAATGTGGGTGATGTATACTCACTGTTATGCATAATACTGGAGAGGAAGTGGGGAGCAGAGAAGAAAATGAGAGGTCTTTTCTGCTGTAGCAGTTACTGTGAAGTTGGTTAGCATACAGACCTGAAGGCATGGCAGCACAACCTCATTTCAACAAACCAAATGAGTATCAGAATTATTTGACTTGCATGTTGTGCTAAAGTATCCAACAGGATCTTGATTTTTGAATTAATACTGGCCTGCTCAACCCTTCTGAGAATGTATATGTCACAATCAATACTCAATACAGATATCAATGTTATTGGCCGATAACTTACCTCTACCTGATATGAGTGTATGTATAGCAATCTGAAGTTGTCCTGAAAGGGTTTACTTCTAGATTTATTTTTTTCATCCTTCATATTACTTGGAAAATTGACTGAGTCTAGGAATGGTTAATATAATATGGCACCTACTTCCTCTGAATTGCTAGGTCAAATCCTAATTAGATTATTGCTTGCAAACCTAGCTATCCTTTGGCCTCTATAAAGTGAACTGATGGGCACAGTCCAGCTTTAAAGAGGCATGCGTCAAACCTACTGCAGTAATCATTACAATTGGCTTAAGAAATATAACTCAGCACCTCCCAAAACCTGGAGTCTGAAGCTGAACAAATTTTCTTCTTTGTTTGCACAGTTTTGCTCCAGTGACAACTTGCAAGATGTCACTGTCATACAAGTGAATGCAATTCACTCGCCCTTTTGCACCTGTTCTTTTATATGACAAGATACTTAGCCTACAGGGATACCTGTGGCATTTTTCAAGATAAAATTTTGAATATTAATGTTTCCATGGGAAAAAAAATGATGGGAGAAAAAGAATTTTTATTTGGGTGTGCAAATGTATTTGAAATAGGTTGCTTTAACACTTTTGTCCATTTTGCAAACACATTTGAAGTGAGATTTTGATTAAAATAAACCTCTGAACCTACACTGCTTATTTTATTTTCTCACTTTGATGTTGACTGTTTAATACTTAAATACTTAGTCTCTTCCTTCTAAAAAAAAAAAAAAAAGGACTTGATTATATTTACAGCATAAGGAATTTTGTTTCGACACTTAAAAATTTCCATTTTTTGAAATTCTGAAATACAAAGATTGCCAGAGCTTTAACTACTGAACAAGCACCAAGCTCAGTATGTCTGTTTTGGCTGGATTTTGGAGAACGGTACCATGGTTTGCTGTCTCAAGCAACTTTTCCTCTGTTCTACTGAAAACAAATTTGTGTCTCCCAGACATAAATTTAAGGGAAATTATTCTAGGCTTGAAGTTCATTTGTGTCTTTGTTCTTGACTCCTGTGTTTACCTTGGGCTTCACTGCTGTGCTGGCATCTGTCTCTGTGGCTGCATTTGTGGACTCCGCCCAGCCTGTGTTAGATCCCACCTACATTCCTGCTACAGCTTTTCATGCCACTGATGGAGCTGCAATGTGAATTTGTTCTGGTGCTCATAGATATTGCACAGATACAAGTCATTACAGTTATGAGCAAATAATGCCATTAAGTAGACTTTTTTTGTTACTGACTTTTGAGGTTAAGAAGCTCTAGATTTTATGTGAAAGGGAAAACAGAACGATTCCTTACTCAAATAGATATATGTGTGGGTCAGTTTGGTTATCTTTGGACTGAATGTGGTGGATTTCAGCTGCACCAGATAGAATGGATAATCTTTTTTAGACACAAGAGCAGCTGGAGGCATCTAGCACTATTTTCTTCTGGAAGTGGAGAAGTTGAGAGACAACTCTCTTCATGAGTTGTGAGGAAACACAAGTTGATATAGACTTTGTGTGCTCTAATGAAATATAAACTTGAAGCAGCCTCTGATTTTGTACCAGCAAAGTGAGCTAGTCCCTCTTTAACATTGTCTAAATCACTTTATCTCACTATATAATAAAATCTGACTCTGAAACCCCATCTTCAAGCTATCGGTACATATATATTATAAATGAAGTTATCAATAACTGAATTTTGACTTCACAATGAAACATCACTGTGAAAAGGTGAAATATTTGCCAAATCCTTCTTATTAAATAATATTTTTTGTATTTCTAATTATAAAACAGTGCACTATATTGTTTTAGAAACTTATATGAAACCATGTGATGACAGAAACAGAACTTATGAATACACTATTTGTCCTTCTAGTGATGTTGTTATGAAAGTACGCATTAACCACAGATACTGCAGCAGAATTCAAGAATTTAAAATACTATTTTCTGAAAGAAATCAAATGAGCAAATTTCCAAGATGCTGTAATCAGTCATACAAACATTTTTTTGAATGGTATATGGCTGTCATACATCTTGTGCCAGCCAACTTCAGCTTCAGAAAAACAAACAAAAGACAAAAGATTCCACCCCTCAAAAAAATTCCAACTCATAACATAATGGTCATATTATTGGATGAGCTGATGTCTTTTACAGTGAAATACTGTATTCTTTATAATTTATAGGTTTTCTAGTTCAATCTTTAAAACTATATACGATGTAATTGCTGAAATCTCAAGGTAATACTTGAAAAATTATTGCTAGCACTGTGAATTCACTATTAAGAGTTAGAATGTACCTCTACGTAGATTGTGCCTCCAAGACTCTGGAAAATCCTGGAGCTGTGACATCCCAAGAGGTGGCCAGGGAATAGTTTAAGGATCATTATTCATAAGATTGATTTGTTGGGTTATTTTGATTTGTATGTTTTTTGTTTTGTTTTCCCAAGGACTGTGATTGATCAGTCAGTTCCCTTGTACACCACTGCAGAAAACTTGTGGTAGTCTGTACATTTATGAGTGTAGATTACAATCTGCCCTTAAGATGGAAATGTAAAATATTGATGACTTCTTGTATATAGAAGACTTTGGTATGGAAAAGAAATCACTGTTGTAATTTTAGAGCAGAATAACAGTTGACCAAGAATTCCTCAAGGGTTTTTTTTGCTAAAACCTTAATGAAAGGCTTCTTGATAATGGTATTTGTTGCTCTGACTTTTCTCCAGGTTTCTGATAAATTCTGAAATCAACCAGCAAATGTTCACCTTTCCTTGTGGAGTAATGGCTTGATAAAACACAACATTCTTTGTGTTTTTTCTTTAATTGTCATTATCCTTGGTTATATTTTAGGGCATTTTATTGTGATTTTCAGATCCTTCCTCTTAAAAGCTACTTTAATCTTTAGTTAGGTGATTGGACTACGTAACTGTGCTTGTGTGAAAAGGCCAGGATTGTAATCCTCAAAAATTGTTAAATGCATGTCTAAACAGTTCTCATATTGCCAACAGAAACTCCATGGGCTGGACTGACATATAATGTAAGATTTTCTGTCTTGTCTGTGACACTGATAAGCTCCATTTCTTGCTGATTTGCTGTTAATCTCTTTAGGTTATCTTTTGGGGGATGGTGGAGACGCAGAGACATGGTGAAACTGTTGCCATTGATGATATTACCTTCAGTGAAGGATGTTCTATGGTATGTGGTAAGAATACCTATTTTTCAGAAGACAGGTAATTTTACTTTGTCTTTTCCTTGGATTAGAAAAGAAAACATAATGGAAAACCTTTGTTGTTCAAAGGTTGTCTTAACTCCATAAGTGTTGCACTAGGACACGAAAGAAAGATGCAGACACACATTGAAGAGAGAGAGAACTCTGGGCCCAAACTGGGCAGGACTGGGCCTCCCAGTCCCCGCACTTTATTTTATATCCTCCTAGAGACCACAGTGGATTGGAGGGAGAACTTGCCATCCCTCAATCACACTGGTCAAAGGAAATATCCATCAAATATCTCCGCCCAGGAGAAAGGAATGCAAACAATAGAACACAGTTAGGAAAACATGGCTATGTTTACAGAGAATGCGTAAGAAACTGTTGCAGAAGAATGAAAACATCGAAGAACTGCAAAACTCAGGGCAACACATAAGTGTTTTCGTTTGGCTCATTTTCATTTCCATAAATAATCATGTGTCTTTTCACATCCAAACACAAAGAAAGACAATAAATACTTTAAGAAATATGATATATTCTACATACAGAACTCAGTGTGCAGAAAAGATCTATTGTTTTTGGCTGAAGAATTGATGTGTTCAGCCAGCTCAGGCAAAGCTTTAGAGCTGACTAGGAAAATTCCCAAGGTACTTGTGTGTATTTCTAAATGCCTGAAGGTCCTGATCCTCAGCTGTACAGTGGGGTTATGCAGTTCTGCTCTGCTACATCGAAGAGTTGCAATGTCAAGCCAGTCATCTCTGCAGTCAGACCACCGCTGTGTGTCAGGATTCTTTAGCAAAACATTTCCTATTTCTCTTTTCAACCCAATGTATTTTCATGGAGAAGGAATGCTACCCATCCTCCCATCCTAGCCTAAATGCATTTTTCTTGCTGCGCTGTATTGCACAAGTGTATTGCCCTGTGGCACCTATATCACATCCTCAGGTGAGTGCAGTCCTGATTCAAAGCATCTCCTTTGTTTTCCTTCGTCCTATTCTTAGCATGGACACTGAGGGTTTAGACTTTAAGCTTAACTTGAGGTATGGAAAGCAGTGTTTGACACAGACCAAGCTAGGTTATGTGATTGGTTCTGGATGTACTGTAGTCCTACATAAAGCACTCCAAATTTCCCAGCAGGAAAAAACTATTCAAAAGAGGTGCATGTGGATATCAACATGTTAAAGTGCTGAGCAATTGCAGGCAAATCACATTAAGAGCAAGCTACAAACCCTAATTTTATGATGCCAGCAGGCATAAATATTTATTTCAAAGGGGATCTATATTGGGGAAATGAAATTTCAGGTAACTAAACTTGATCATGTCAGCTTCTCCATGCTAGAACTTTGCTACAGCGGAGAATTATAGCAGTAAATGTTATATAAATATTTTCATGCCAGGGCACATCTTGCTTTTCTGTTTTGTAGATGTTTTCTAGCTGTATTAATTGAATGGTCAGGGATGCTAATTTAAAACTTTGGTCATGCCTGTCTATGAATTCGGAATAGGATACAATCTGCTTGGTTTGAAAAAATGGATTTGAAATTGAATTTGAAATCTGTCCTCAATGTAAAGATGACAGATTTGTGATTTTTAACCCAGGTTCTTTCTGCTCCTTGGAGGATTTCTGCAGATAAAAGGGTGGTATACAATGGAAAAAAAATGCATTTCTGAATTCTAGCAACCTATGTGCTTGTTTAAACAGTTCTTGTAGGAAATTTGTTTGTAAACATATATCGAGGTTTTCAACAAAGTTCTTCTAAAGCAAAAACAAACAAACAAACAAACAAATCAGCTATAGAGATGAAGTACTGTCTCAAAGAGATGGAAAAAAAAAAAAAGAAACCAGATCTTATAAACCCAGCTGTTGAACTACATATTGTGGCTTATAGACTGAGCTACTGCACTGTTAAGGGACTCAGGTATATTCAAACAAGAGCCAGTTCTTATCCTATGTTTCCTCATTAGCAAAAGTCAGCTTTATTAGGTGACATCTAAAGGGCTCACAGCAGCCAAAAACAGGTCAAAGGATCTTAATTTTCTCCCTGAAAGAGGAATGTTGCTACTGAACATTTTCCAATAATTAAAACAAAAGGTCAGACTAATGGTTGGTTGAATTTGAAATATTTTTTTCTCTAGTCCTTATGGAATGTCTGTATAAGTAGACTTTTAATGAAAACCACTTTAATTGCATGAGATTTGTAGTTAAAACTTGCATTTTTAATGTACGCTTCATTATTTTTAATCCCAGTATAAATGCACATAAGAGGTGACCTGTGCATTTGTATTCATTAGTATGACTGTACTTTTAGGGTTCTGAGTCAAATATCTTAAATTTTTTTGCTTTCAAGAGTTTCTTGATACAAATTGTGATGGTAAAATATAAAAGTAATTTCATTATATGTTACATTCTTTCTTCCCTTCTAACCCTCCCGTCTCCCAAACTATCCTCCTTCAGTCTGTTGACCAGTTCTGCTAAAGACAAAACTTCATGCATTTAAGAAAATACAACTAAAACCCTATATTCAGTATAGCAATTTAAGATACTCTACAGTTTGCAGCTTTCCCGACAGCTACCAAATAGTTTGTTATCACTCAAAAACCCCACAGCTCTTTATTATACATTTGAATATGGGTTGTGGGAAAAAAAATACTTTAGCTGTCAAATAGAAAATAAGAATTTTATTTTCTGAAACATACATAACATAAATTCTTATTTAATTGTACCTTTAGTAGACCTTCTGTTCAAAGGCTTCATATTCTTATCCAAGCAGCTGCTCTGCAGAATTCCCATTCAGTTCCTGATGAATTATATATGGGAAGAACTCCACTAAGACTGTCCTTCTGATCTCTCCATAGGGATGAAAGCAAAGACCTCTAAGGCATGAAAGTGGAATGTTATGGGTGAGAATGAGGCTTTTGTCCTCCTTAAGTCACTTGTAACTCAGAAGTGACAAAGCTTCATTGCAAAGCTGTTGATTTTTTTCAGGAAAACTGAAGTAATTATATATGTATTCCTTATGATGTATACATTTTGACAAAAATCCAGTATGAATGCTTCAACTGACAAAATCTCAAACTTAATTCCTTAATTAATTCTAATCCTGCAAAGATGTAGCCTTAATATTACAGATGCACGTCTTTGAGATGAACTGCTACAGAGAAGGGAGTTAGAAAATCCAAAATACTAATCTTACTGTTGTCTGACATGCTGTGGAATTAAGAGCTGGAAAATGACTATTTTGTCAAAACAAACAAAACACCAGAAATTTTTAAAACTAATTAAAAAAAATCCTAAAGAATGACTCAAAATGTTTTGTATCAATATTTCAAAAGTGTTTAAAGAAGATCTTGATTCCTTTTGGAAGTACTTGCAACTATTTTTGCATGTTGAAATTTGACAAAATACATATTTTTCTAGTGCCTTTTGGAATTTTGCACTTTCCAAGTTTTTGACAAACTCTTTCTCTACACAATACACACAGCTTGAAAAAAAGTGCATGTTTATGAAGCACTGGAACAAGGAAGAAATGAAAGGTTTGCAGCACTGGCTGGACAGGCCATTTCACTGAGATGTCAGTAATGTGAATAATACAATGTCTCTGAGATGAAGGAGGCAGTAACCTCTGTGCATACTGACCTGAAATTGTCTGCTCCATACAGTTAGGAATCTCTGTGTTTTCTCTGAGACATTCTGACACCTATTTAAAAGTGTGTCTTAACTGGGAGATTACTGTTCCCCTGCAACAACATTAAGAAATGAAACTTCCATTATGATAGTGAAATTCTGCTTAAAATCCTGTCCATTGCCAAAGGCAACTAGATTAGTCAAGCATGACAGGCCTTAAAAAAGTTCTTGAAAATATGTGGTGAAGCATTCAGAATCTTTCTGTCTCTAAAAAGTAGTATTCTGTTACAAATATTGTGGAGATGCTGCTGAGTTTAACCTCTCACTTAAAAGCAATTTTTCTGTATCTATCATCTAGAAAAGTAAGTAGGTGCTTCTTATTATGACATGTCAGTTTTTATGTTACCTGGCAACCCTCTCTGCAGAATTGAATTAATGAAGGTTGTGATGACTGGCTAACATAAATAGCACTCCATTGCTTTGAAAGAAGCATCTGTCTTGAGGGAATGATTTCTTAGAATGGCTAAAGATGACAGGCTGAAATACTGGACAAAAATCAGGGATACACAGTGCTTTTGAAGAAGCAGAAATGTTGTCAAGGAGTTTAATAAGAGTATTTTTCTAGTGGAAAGTAGTCTCATAAATAAAGACTTCTTAAGAAGTGATTGGTTTTCTTTTTCTTTTAGCACCACAGATTTCCAGTTTTGAGCCTGGCATATGCAAGTGGCACTCAGACCAGCCAGATGAGCCTGCTCAGTGGGCACAGCTGCAAGTTGGGCACCAGATTGCCTCCTGTTCCTTTCTGAAGGATCACAACCACAATATGGAAGGTGGGTATTTAAGTTAAGTCAAAATTACCAGCTGTCATGAAGAGTATGATGCTTTTTAGGGCAAGGTGGTGTGCCAAAACAGAACAAAAACTATGAACAGTAATTGTACTTTGTACTTAAATTAGCATTTGTTTTGGCCATTTTGTAAGATCACCGTGAACACAAGTGCTGGTAAAAAATGAAATATCTTAATCTAAGGATTAATGACATATGTTTAAGTATTCATAAAATATTCTAACGTAATTCCAAAGTTAGTTTTAATACCTTATTTATTCTACAGTTTATCCTTTGTATGAGATTTGTGCAAGAAATTGGTGAAATTAAATTAAATCCATCTAAACCCATAGCCCTTGTGTGTGTGCGGGTTTTTTTGTTGTTTTGATTTTGATACTCCACAGTTTTACTTGCCATTTACTGCTCCAGAATACAGTAAGGAATTTCACTTTAGATGTTCAATTAGGGGAACCATAAAGAAACAATTATTCTACAAAATAGTTTCTTACTCTTAAAACCAATAAAATTAGTCCAGCTTCAACTTTAAGAAGTAAAGAGCATCACTTGTTTTTGAAGTCACTGTGTAGTGTGAATCTGTGAGTTTTTGGGAAAGGTTTATGAAAGCTTAATGGAAATGTAAATCTCTAAGTGTTCTAATGTGAAATGGAATGTCTTCCCTGCTATGTGCTTGGCTTATCTACTGAGCCTGCCTTCAAAGGGGTTAAGTAGTGCTAGCTGTAATAATACAGTTTGTGACGCAGCTTTGAAGAAGTGATATTGTGGAGATTACTGCTTGAACTTTGAACCCACAGAAATGGAGTATGTCTCATTGATAGAAGCAGAATGAATATTAGATACTGTTTTCATTTTAGAAAGATTAAAAAATAAATGTTAGCATGCATTTCAACAGGGTCTAGTAACCATAAGTCAAATTGCCATGGAATAGAAAGCCAAAGTACCTGAGTGTATACACTATGTTAAAATTAATTTTTGCAATTATGTACAATGGAGAACATATAGGCTAGAAATGCAGATTTTTTTTTTCCACCTTAAATATGAAGAAAAAAACCACATAATCTTCCAATTTCCACTGGGGTATCCAACAAAAATGAGACTTTTCAGCTGATTTTATTGAAAAACCTCCCTGACAGTTACATGGCACCTTAAGGGCTAGTAACGGGTATGGATTTCCCTTGTAGGGCAATATTATGCTAACAGAAGAGATACTGAAATTCTATAAGTGGCTTTTACAGGACTATATCACGAACAATGTCTATGGAAACAGAACATATTTGAAAATGTTTGCTGTATAGGTACTTGGGCATTATTGTATGAGTATGCACAGGCAACTGAGTAGGCTGAATTTCCCCAGCTTCTTGGAGACATTACCTGTGCTTTCATGTCATCAAGGAAAAAAGAAAATGTGAGAAGAAACAAGCATCAAAATAACACACAGAATTTAATCCTTCACTATCATTAAAAAGTAGTGAAATATCTGAGCTGTGATTGCTGACCTCTCAATACATTCAGCATTTCTATTCATGCAAACGTGTTGAGACATAAGTGAAGAGGGTGAATATTAACAAAAATTCTGAAAACTAGAGAAATGGTATGCAAACTGCAAAAATGCCATGCTTGAGGGCTCAAACTTGCAATGCAAATAGAGCTTGACTAAGCTTTATTTTCTGATTTTGATCAAAGCTTTCACTTCTATAGATAGAAAACAGGTAAAAAAAACAATTATAAAGCCGAGGTCTAGACAATTATATTTATAAAGAAAAGATTTCTTATAGTCTTTGAATAATCCTCCTTTACCGGTATTCTTAAATTTAATAAAATGCTTTCTGTCCTTGGAGGACTACTTTTCTTTGTTCCTTTATTGCTTTGTTTCTCTAGTGTTGTATTGTAGGCAATTTCTCTGTAACTTTTTCTCTTAATTCCTCTGGTGTCAAAAGTTCTTACAGAGGTTTTATATTCCCCTGCAACACTCTTCAGAAAATATTTTCTTGTTGTTTTCTTTATTGATATTTCATGTATGCTATGTAGTTTCCACAGTTTATGCTTCTTACATTGGATCAAGCTAGTTTCCTACATCAAGGGTAACAGTTCTTTAATAAGAAAATAATGAAACAAATTCTCTGCATAAGAAAAATGAAGATGCAAAAAGGATGCAAAGGACTAATATTTCAAATAACCAGTGATAAAAGTCCCTCAAGTTTTAATATGCAAACACAGTGAAATCATTAGATTGTGATTTCATTTCATCACGTTTTTCTCTTTTTTTTATTTCTTTTTTTTTTTTTACTTCCAGATTTCACCCAGGATTTGTTTGTTCACAAAAATTCACCTTTAAATAGTAGAAACAATGGCAGTTCAGATTTGACCTCTTTTTTCTTAAAAATAGTTGAAGGTATTGGTTCAGAGATTGAACAGTTCTCTGCTGGGAAAAAGAACTTGCCAGAAAAGAAAAGATTTCAATCTGTGGCTCAGTTTAAACTGAAGTCTCAATAGTTACTCTAAAACTAGTAGCATAGATTCAAAGTCATGCCATTTGTGAAATAAAAATCCTATGGATTGAAGTTGGACTGACAAGATTTGGGTCAGAATGTGGTTAAAATAAAATCAAATAGCTAAATATTTATAGGGTTTTAGTTTTCAGCATAGCAGGAAACACGCAGGTTCTCTAGCCCACCCCAGCTCTAAGAAGACACTGGACCACTTCAGCAGTAAATTGTGAACTCTGCTTCTTAGTTGGGCTCCAGTGTAGCCAGTGGCTGATCTTTCTGCAGGACTCCCAAGATTTTACTTATGACACAAAATTTTTCTTCAAGATGGAAAGAAAAAAGACTGTTTGGCCAAAACCTGACTAAGTGGCCATGTGGAGAAAATAAAAAGGTTTTATAGGAAGATTAAAGTCTACATTCTTTCTCCTGGCAACCAGACCAGGACTTCTTGTCAGATACAGACACATCTCTGACTCAATAGCCTTACTGTCACATTGTCCGGAATGAAGTGGCTCTTCTGGTATCCCTGTTCTGTCTCTAAAAACATGGGGGAGTTTGTCACTTCAGAAAGAGAAAGTAACAAAAATTCAAGAGAATTAGACATAAGGAAGGTCAGAGCATAAACACAGCAATATGCTATGTAGTGTACAGTATTGAGGGAAATTTAGACCTTAAAAAAGATCTGCAAACTTTGCAACAAATGAAAGACAAGTGTTCCCAATACCATTAATCATTAGAAAGCTACCTGATAAATGTTTTCTGAAGTAACAATAATTGAAAAAATTCCCTTGAAGAGGGGAAGTAAATAAGTACTTTAGGATTTTTTATAGCCTGTCCAGTTAAACTTTGTTCTATTATTACAGACTATATTGGGGAAAAAAATAATTCAAATGTTGGTTTTCAGTTCCTGTAGTCTTCATTTCTGTAATGACCTCAATTTGTATCGGAAGCAATCACAATACTTGCATAAAATGTATTCTCTAAAGAAAAATAAGCAAGCCTCTTGGACACAGGATCATTCTGGATATTTAATAGAATTTTGGTTTATCTAGTGCTGTGTACTTGCTTTCTTGCCTAAAAGTCATATCAACTTCACCTTGCCCTGCATTTAAAGATTCAGGATCTTGAGAGGAAAGAGGAAAAATAATGTTAATTATCATTAGACTCTGAAACTAAAATTGGTTAGTTTTATAATGGCATCAGAGAATTCTGAAGTTAGATTAAGGACTGGTAGCGTAACTTCTAGAGATAGCAGACCACTACAAGATAGCAGTCATAGAAGTGTAGATGCTTTATTGATGTTCTGTCAAAGAAAAGTCTGGGTTAAATCTATAATATTTCCTTATATCAAGGTTAGTTGTTGTGGCATGAAATGACACACTTAATTCCAATGAAATTGCAGCCATGTGTATCAGTGTAAATTGTTGCATAACACAAAGAGTAAACTGGCAAAAGAAAAGAGCATGGTCCTTTAAAAAAATTAATATTTTTCTCATGAAATGACACTTTCTCCCTTCATCTCGAAATTGTGTAACATTTGTGATAAGTTTTATTTAGAGAAATGAGTAGATAAACTGTAGACTTAAGAATTTTAATCAGTATTTTTTATTATTTTAATAGTTGTTGCAGAAGGCAGCAAAAAATTCAGTTACTCAAGACTGGGGGAAAGACATGATATATTTGGCAAAAACTATTTAGCCTTTTTATTTCTGAAAACTAATAGAAGTGGTTGAAGGGATGGAGTACTCCTTTAGATCTCCGTAGGAATGCTTTTATAAGGGGTAATAGGTCAAGAAGAGGACAAATTGCTTTTCTGCTTCAGATGGAAAGACAATATGCTTCCAACATTTTGTTGCAGAAATTCTGGCTGAGAAGTAAAGACCTTGATTACACAGTGGAGATGGAACTTCTTCCTGTAGCGGTAATGCAGGATGCCTTTTTTTTTGTTTTTTAACTTATTGCTGTAAAAAGCATATTTCCTGGAAATCAGAGTGGGAAGAAATCCCAGTTTCCACATATATTTGTCATTAGATATTGAATGGCTGTACATGTAAGGAGGCTGAGCTGGGATTTCTTACAGGTTTTAACATGCAAAGTAAAAACTTTGTGATACTATTGACTGATGTCATTCTTGGTTGCTGGGACTATTTGTGAGCGAAATGAAGATATATGTATATCTATTTAATAGGGAACAAATGACATCAAGATCACATCATCAGCATGACAATCAGATTTCATTCTTGCTGGGGTGGGTTTGTGGTGTAATCACATGAGACCAGTCCTTATTTTCATAGACTGAGAAAAAAAATGTTTTGTGAAAAAGTGACCTTTATTTACTTTCTTTTTTTTTCAGGCCATTTTGAGTGGTTAGAAGTTAATGACAAGGCATTATATGAAAGTGCTTATCTGAACAGCTCCATGTGTGATTGTTCCAGCAAGCACTGCCATTTTCAGTTTCACTACTCAATGGTGGACAACAGTTTTCTCAAGGCAGTAGTGCTTATGAATCAGGTAAGAGGAAGCATGTGTTCATTTCCAAAAGGTAAAGGAATGGTGCTACCAGACAAAATGCAAGAAGGCACCTGCTACTACATGTGCCTGTCCCCTGAGTTAGTTTGTGCAAAACAGTAACTTGGTACCATTCCACTGACCCGTGCAATTGCAAAGCCTGGATATTCGCCATGTCACCTATAAACTAATTTGCTGGGTGAATGTTCTTCAACAAGACTTCAAGGACAAATTCAGCTATTACAGAATTAAATCCATTGCAGACTTCATGGAGGGGGAAATCTCTAGTAACAGCTTTTATAGCCTTCTTCTTATCCTGGAAATAAGAAAATAGGTGATTTTTTCTATGCAGACATATTAAAAAAGAAAGATGTTGGCTCAGGATGACTGGAAAGTTCTTGATTAGACACTTGCTTTGCTTTGCCCAAGTTTTAGAGCAGTAATTTTCTATTCTTCTACCTATTAGTAGATAACACAGCCCTGTCAAAATGAAACACAAATGCCAGTTGAGCAATGCTAACTATTTCCATCTTTCTTACCTCCCTTCTCTTATGAGACTTTCTAATGCTAGGATGTTCTCCTTTGAAAGTCTGGTTTAATAGCTTAGTATTGATGCTTTGTACTGCTACTTAATGAAAGCAAGAGCAGTGGACCTGCACTCATTAAGTTAATGGCTCTCCTATCCTGATGTTAGAGTTGAATGCTTATCACCCAACAATACACATATTTTAAAAATTAGATTCAATTAATTTACAAAGATAGAAGCTAAAAACCCCAGAGTGTAACACTACCAAAAATAAGTCTGAATATAAGGACAGGTAATGGAAATATTTTATTTCATTCTGATTGTGTCTTTGAGTATTCATGGAAACAACTCCAGGCTTTTGCTCATGTTTCATTTAAAAAAAGGGAATAGTTGTATTTTTCTATGACACATTACTGTATCAGGTAATTGAAACATAATCAGTGTTCTGGTCAGAATGCATGGAATTTTGTGCCATAGTACTTGCCAATAAATTCCCAGGTATGACACTCGCAGCAGCCTTGACACACAGTAGGAATAGTGATTTCAGCAGTTCTAAGTAGCATCAATGGACCCAATTTAAGAGTTTTCTTACCATGAAAACAGAGCAAATTATGTAAGCCAAAACCATAAGAAAACTGACATTTGATTTCCTATTGAACTGGGAGCCTAGATTGAATTAATTGATGAACAGGTCCTTACATGTGCATTAGAGGAACATTTTCAGGTGTTTATTACGTCAGTCCCCTCTGTTTCCACGGGTTCTCTTAGCCCTTTTATGTTTTAGTTATTGAATTTCTCCTTCAATAAGAAGTGTATTTATTGCAAATATGCTTATTTAAAGCTAATAAGAGTTACTCATTCCTCAAAATTTGCCAGAAAAACCTTCAGAAACATAAGCTCCTGCTGGTAGTTTCAAAAACAAAACCCTACAGACTCATATTTAAGGCTTCTTAAACTGAAGTGAAGGGAGAGTTGGTTTTTACGCATGTTGCTACTGAATCATTAGGTTGTTTATGGAAAACAAATGAATCTTCAAAACTAGCCAATACTAAGAAACAGAAGTGAAAGTCGAGTGCTTGTTCTGACCCTGGAAGACAACAGAGCTGCTGTCCTGGAGGCTGCCATTCAAGGTAACTTCTCAGTTGTATGTACCTTGCAGCTTCCCTGCACAGTCTATCACAATTGTTATTGATCAAAACCTCTTGTCTATGAGTAATTCTTGCTAAATCCCAGGACTGCCAGGCCTGACACAAATGGAGACAGGATTACACTTAACGTGCAGTTTCAGTACTGTTCTTAGAGGAAAAACACCACAGATGTTGTAAATTTACCCCTGGACTTCCTCACCCTTTCAACAGAGAGAGCAAAGATGAGTGAACATATTTTCTAATATAATAATATCAATTGGAAAACAGGGAATTGCTCTTGGGTATGAAGAAGGATAGGGAAAATGGACTCCTTGTGTCAACAATAACCTGTTGTTTACTTACTTTTAACTTACAGTCCATGAAAATCTGCAGCTTTTGCTCTTTTATTGCTGGTCTGCCAAATTGCCCTTCATTAAACACTACTGCATTTCACCATTTGATTTTTCTTTCTTAATTGTGATTTACATGTCTTTGAACTTTGTCATATAGGTTTGGAACTGGTTTCTGCATACTGAGATGATTTTAAATTCTAATGATGTCCTTCAGAGTGCTTGCAATTCCTCCCAGTTTAGTGTTATCCATATTGCTTTAAAATTTTTTTGTCCCACTCTCCATGCTCTCCAGTTATTCAGCACTATATTTATATCAAGCTCAGGAACAGACCTATGCAGAATTCTATTATAATTTTCTTTTAGTTTAATGGAAAACTATTGACATCTCTGTGAAATAAGCTCTGAAATAAACACTTCCATTTTACAGTAATTTCATTGACACCAAATCACCACAATTTTCTTAAAGTATATCTTATATGAGATTGTTAAAATCCTTAATAAAGCAAAGTAACTCTAATTATTCTAGTCTAAGATGAAAAAAAAATTATACTGCTGAACACAACCTGCTCCTCATCAGAAGCAGCTAATGTAGGTTTCTTGCTTTCTAATTCTCTACCTGCATACAAGGTTCTTGTTAGTAATTTGTTCTAGAGTCTTAAGAGTTGTTCAGCATCTTGGCTATGATTGCATAGTTTGTATTTTTCCCTTAACTGTAATATATGTCCTTTGTTCTCCCAATTGTCTAGTTTCATACACATTCTCCCCAGGTTTTCAGAGCTCGCTGTTGATAGTAAGATATTCCTTCCAGCATGTAACCTTAACTTAAAACTTCTTGACTCCATTCCAGTTTTAGTACTTCTGGCTTAATCATATTTGTAACATTATTTTTCCATTCTGGTCCATGTTTGCATTCCCATTTGGCAATATTAACTGTTCAACTAACATAAGATATTAATAGAATCATAGAATGTCCAGAGTTGGGAGGTACACGCAGTCCAACTCCTGACCTTGCACAGGACACCCCAGGAATCACACCATGTGCCTAAGAGAGTTGTCTGAATGCTTCTTGAACTCTGTCAGGCTTGGTGCTGTGACCACATCCCTGGGGAGCCTGTTCCAGTGCCCAACCACCCTCTGGGGGAAGAACCTTTTTCTAATATCCAACCTAAACCTCCCCTGACAGAACCTCAGGCCATTCCCTCAGGTCCGGTAACTGGTCACCACAGAGAAGAGATCAGTGCCTGCCCCTCCTCTTCCCCTCACAAGGAAGTTGTAACTGCAGTGAGGTCTCCCCTCAGTCTCCTCTTCTCCAGCTGACCAGTCCAAGTGACCTCAGTCGCTTCTCATACGGCTTCCCCTCAAGGCCCTCCACTATTTTCAAAGCCCTCCTTCGGACACTTTTTAATAGATTTGTATCTTATTTATATTGTGGCACCCAAAACTGTCCCAACACTCGAGGTGAGGCCGCCCCAGCGCAGAGCAGAGCAGGACAATCTCCTCCCTTGCCCAGAGGGTGATGCTGTGCCTGATGCTCCCCAGGTACACTCTTGGCCTTTCTGGCTGCCAGGGCACTCATGCCCAACTTTACTTCAACCAAGACCCCGAGGTCTCTTTTTGTGGCACTGGTCTCCAGCATCTCATCCCCTGTTTTGTACATTCAATTAACAAAATTAACTGTCTGTTAACTGACCAATAAATGTTAGCATTTTCTGTGAAAACTGAAACAAAATGAGATAATGGTGAGTCTGTCATTTGCTGTTCGTTACTTGTTTGTCACTTCCCTAATAAAAGGCTTATTCTTCTTCCTTTTATAATCTTAATCTTTACATTCCTTATGGCTTAAAAAAATATGGAAAGTAAACAATAAAAGATAATTTCAACTAATGCTTATATGTGCAAACATATTTATACCCTAATGCACTAAAATTTTTCTGTGTTTAACAACACTTGCAAAAGTCATATAAATACACTTCTCTGCAGAAGGTAAAGTTGATCCGTTAATCACTGTGGGGGAACAAATAAGCCTTTGTTCCAAATTACTCTCTGAAAAGAGGGAAGTAGGGACAAAATAATGGGTGCAGTTGCACAGCAGTGCATGTATCTCTAGAGAAATGTCCAAAAAAAAAGAGAAAAAGTGTTTTATAAATGAAGTATTTTCTAAAAGTCATGGTTGTCTCTTCCATACTTCAAATCTGAGTAGTATTATCTCAGAAAAAAACATTGTGAGGAAAGGAAATAATTCTTGCCCATTTTAGCTTTACAAAAAGTTGTTTATTGATAGTAATATATCACAGTAAGGGGAATAGAGTGAAGGTATCTTGAACTATTGCTCTCCTGAATCACCAAAATAAATCTTGAAGGAAAGTACTAGAAAAGCAACACTTTCTATATTTTAAAACAAGGCTAGTGACACAAAGAATGTGCTAGAGGGGTAGCATTTGTAGCAAAGAGGTGGAAGAATATGACAAGTGGGGTCAATACCACAGGTATTGTGAGGAAGGGAAATAATATTATTGGCTTATTAGAGCTGTATAAAATTAGAGTGAAAAATCTGTTGCACAGAACAATAGTAATTTTAAAATTTAGGTGCATCTGAGGTGACTTACAGCTTTCAGTGTAAATAAAAGTCCTAGAAAGTCTGTATACTTTGTAGAAAACCCAAGTGTACTGCTACAAGCTGTCTTTATTAAAATGAATTTGGGAAAGAGATGGTTATGGGGCTGTGTATCTAAGTTGTTATCTGAATGTGAACAAAGTTATAGTATCCAGGTGCATCCAGTCAAATACACAGCAAATATAGAGTGTTCCCAAAAGATGCATAAATGTGTTTGAAGGGTTTGTGTATGGAGGTGTGGGGGAATACGTTAACTAAAAGCAGACATTTAATCACAAGCTATGGTTTTAACCTGCCATGCAGGTTCCTAGTACATCATCCTTTTCTGTGTCTTATATGTGCCTACTGTAGGGTAATAGATTTCTTTTGGAAGCTGAATGATTTAGTAAAATGGAGCGAGTTTTTGCACAGAATAAAGTGTCCTCAATATTGAAAGATTTTGCTGAATATATCACATGAACAAGTGAATAAATACATCCTATACTGATGTGGGAACTCACAGCTGACTTTTATTTCTGAAATCAAGTGTGTCATGTGGTGTATCCAGTTTGATCACTTCTGTCATTTAGTGTTTGGAATTAGGGTATTGCCTTGGCCCTGTCTTTTTCAAAACTTATCTTTGAACACATGTTCAATAGAGATTTAATCTTCCAGCTTTGCTAATATGTCAGAGCAGCCTTGGTAGGAAAAGAGCACTAATTGGCTACACATCACAAACCATATCAGTATTGTTCTGCTGGCTCAGACCTTGCAGCCTATCAAGCAGTAGACAGCATTTTTCTCCTCTTTTTTATATTACAAAACAGGAAAGAAGATAACTGTCCTTGTCTATAGCATTGATAACATTTCACATACCCATCATAACCCCTTTTATTAATCTTCTATAAGATAAATTGGTTTTATACTTTCAATTTCTCTTCATACAAGAGACTTTCCATTTTTCTTATCCTGCTTTGCATCTTTTTCTGAACTGCCAGTAATTCTGTAATATCCTTGTGGGAAAGGTATGACCAATACATTGCAGTTTCCTGAAAAGTGTCTCAATATTCATATTTATAATGATAATGTTGTATGTATACCTGATATTAACTTTTCCTGCATTTTTTTGCGTGTCTTTCTGGTTTTGCTCTATTCTGCAACTGCTTCTTGAAAAGATTTCGTGTAGGTATACAAAGTTCAAATTTCTACCTTCTTTCCTTTATACTGACCTCAGTATGTTCCAGGCAGCATCATAAACAGAAGCAAAATGACCGTGAGGTGCTTTGGCCAGATTATTGAATCAAAAGGGCTTGGAGTGCTTGCATAAAGAGAACCTTGCCATATTTAGCACTCTTGCTGTTATCTTTGGGAGGCAGAGTGAAAATGGGGTGATTAAGGTAACTCAGAACATGACTAGAAGTTGTTACCTTGTACTCTGCATGCTTGCTTTACAGATTAAAAAAAAAGGTTTTTAGCAATATTGATTGGGTAGTTCTGGCAGACCCAAAATTCAGTTCTAAGAGAATTAAATCTAATTAATAACATGACATAATATAAGCTGTTATTTATGAAAAGGAAACTTACGTAGAGAACACCACGGAAACATATTGTTAAATTCAGCAATAACATGGTTTAATTTACATATTAATTAACTTTAATTCTACCAAGTAAACTCCTGATAATTATATTATCAGTCTGTTTAGTCACAGTAAACATGTGTTGTTTCCCCCTCACCTACAGGCCTCAGTGCAAAGATTGCAAATTAATATGAGAAAATCTATTTTCTCACATAGAGCAACTTTGTGTATGGTGGTTGTTTGTCTCAGAGATGAAGACTGAGGACGAAAAATGGCCTTGATAATTTCTAGAGGAACAAAAATTATCTCTATACCATCACTTTCCACATTTTACAGGAGGAGCATATCTTGTGGAAAACCAACACCATGACTAAGAAGGAATAGGTCAAAGTGAATAGACAGCTACCAACTGGGCTAGAAAAATTAAAGGTATGAATGAAAAAGGCATGTGCTCAATTTTTGAAGATGCTTTACTTCGTTTTTTATAAATCTTTTAGGAAACTTAAACATTTGTTAAAATTATGTGTATCCTGAATGTCTTGCTAGTTTTTCATTGCTTCAATATAAGTAAATATCTGGTTGTAACTCAACCAAACATGACATACAGAACTTGCTGGACTTTAGTAGCATGCAAGAAAATGAATACTAATTTCATATTATTTTAATTATTCATCTGAATCCATCTCATGTGTTATCACTGCATTTAAATGTATATATGCTATTGAGATGTTGCAAATGATCTTTGAGGAATTTCAGTGAAATGATGTAAACCACTAATTTAGAAGATACTTTCTTCTTGAAATTTCAGCCATAGAGACAAATTTTAATTTGCAACAACTTAATTCCTATATTAATTTGCAAGATTCCATTTTAAGTAATTTTTAATTTACTTTTTTTTTTAGGTCTGTAAATAACCATCATATTTTACTATTTCAGTGATCAACTGCAAATATAATCTCTAGTAAAGGACAAAGACTAAGCCCACTGCAGGAATTGATGTTTTGACATCAGAAGGAATACATTTCAGCAAGCTAGTAGGTTCTAAGTGCATGTTGTTGCCTGTCTCTCCTTTTCCCACAAGGACAAGTGTGAATAAACAAGCAGACGTGTAATTAGGCTATCTATAGTATCTAAAAATAAATAAACAAAAGTCTGCTCAGGTTATATGTATGTAAGTAGGAAGCCAAAACTGTGTATTCTTGTACAAAGACTGCAAGGATCCCTTGCACTTAGCGAAGGCAAGATACGATCTTTAATTATGTGGTTATGTCATGTTTTTAGCACAGCATTCTGCTATTTGAACTGGCAGAGGTTCAAACCAGAGGGCTGATGGTATTAGAAGGGTTTTGTCATTTTGAAGAAATTCTCTAGTGGAAGATAATGACACATATAACTCTTATTTTTTAGAAAGAAAAGTGCCTCTTGAGATTTCTCTCCAACCTGATTCCCAGGCTTTGGGCAGTGTGCTAGACCCTTTTGCTTATACCCCAAATCACATCTGTTCTAGTTTCCTTCTGTTTTGTCAGATACTCTTACACTGTGCTTTCTGACTCTTGCACATAACTGCTTTCTGAAATTCACACTCTGGTAATGTCCCAGCTTGTCAACACCCACAAACTCACTTTTTCTTTATTCCCACAACTCCTGCTCTTGTTTCTCGATGCTTTCTTTCATTGCTGTTCTAATCTTTTTGATGACTTCCAGTTTTCTTCCTCCTGACTGCTGCTTTAATTCAGGTGGAAGAAACCTGCAGAGCACAAGTGGGGTAATTTCACTGCTTTGAGAGCCAGAGGTGCTGGGCTCCACCGTGGCCAGGAGAAACAGATGTTCTTCTGGAGTTTCATTGCTATAAATCAGCTTGTGCTAAATCTGCTCAGAGCAAGGGAACTCTGTCAGAGAAAGAAATGCTCCTTGAATCTTTATGTCAGTAGCAGTAAAATAAGCAGGGTGAGGGCAAAAGCCCAAGTTTGGTGTGTGATAATGATAACAAATTATGAAAACCTAGCTAGTATATTAAATCAGAAAAGCAGATGCAGTAGTTAGATCATTTAAAGGACTATAAAGATTCATTTCATGCTGATACCTTTTCTTTATTTCCTACCTAATATAAAGGAAGTTTTGCACTGAATACTATGTCAAATAACTAATATTTCAAACACTATACTTACTATTATTTTACATTATTTATACATAACCTCCACAACACTTATAAACACATAAATATAAATGAATCAGTATCTAGCAATCCTAGAAACTTGGAAACAAATCTAGGAAGTGCTTGTTATTTTCAAGTAATATCACACTTTGACACAGCAGTGTTTCTGGAAATTACCTGCTCATAAGCAGTCTTGCAAATTCAAAATTATTGTGGGGTGGGGTCATCCTACAGGTGGTTCTGAAAGAGGATCACTTCCATTTAGCTTAATAAGAGGCTTTCTTAAAACATCTGACTTTACCTCTTATGCTTCTAATTCAACACCTTTAGCATTACTTTAAATATTCTCAGCTTTTCATAGTATTTGTATAAATTATGAATATAGAATATGTAGAATGAAGGAAACTCATATAATTTTAAAGCCATATACCTTTTACTGCATTTCATTTATGATATAGCAATTTACAATTGCAAATCCTTGAAACCTTCACAGCAGATGAAGGCAGGTGCAAATATTTTATTACCATTCAACTTTAAAGTGGAAAGAGCATTTTATAGTCCAAAACACTCATTTTACTAAACATTTGTGTGTTTTCTGTGACACATAATTTGGCTGAAATTGTCAGTATCTGTTCATTGATCTTGTATGTGTGTGTGGAGAACAAGAAGCTACACCCATGTTACTTTCCCAGACTTCTTCATTGCTGACAAGCACTATTTAGTCCTGCTTTTGTGTTTCACAGAACAGCTTGAAGTAAACCTGACCTCTGCAGACCAGGGGTTGACATGAGATTCTCTTAAGCTCTCTCTTAACCCTAAGCAAGGTAACTGAGGAGGAGAGGCCATGTCACCTGTGGGAGTTATGAGTCATCTGTCTAATGACTTATGACATCAGGAAGTTCAGGCTGGATGAACCCTGGCCATCTGTGATATTTCTATATGAATCCCATTAACAAATTCTAGATAAAGAAAACTAATCACAGACTGGTAGGGAAAGTGAACAGACACTCAGAAAGAAGGTATATGCATAACCCTTCGCTTTTGCAAAATTACATTAAATGTTAGCCAGAAATTACAAAATATTAACGGCAATGTAATAACCAGTGGTTCTTTGGTTTCTTTTCACAGAGATAGTTTATACCTCAGTTTCCAAAGAAGCTTAGGTGCTGCCACACAGAATGAGGGGAGCAGTCCTCCTCATTCAATACTATTCGTCAGGGAAACACCAACCTGATGGAGAGACCAACTGAGTGACCCCAGTTGTGTTCATTTGATTGAGCTCCCAGAGTAGATTGAAAACTTTCATGCAGTTGCAGGTTAGCAAAGCAAATCAAAATTAACCAGCTTGTAAGCCAGCCTAGTTAAGAAAACTGCTTTGTTTTTCCCCAGGAAGACCATGAGGAGCTGGGATAGAGAGAGTAAGCTAGTCAAAGAAAAAAACATTCTCATTTAACCTCCCAGTGCTCTTGAAATATATGCCTTGTTTCCTTTTTTTTTTAATATTTTTTTCAGAAATATGTTGAAAACAGATTGTATTAATTGAAAATTCTTTCCAGAGTATTTTATGGCTTTAGTAAGCTACACTTATTTCTTGAAACTCAAGAAGTGTTTGGGGAACAATTTTTTTCCTGTTTGCATTATTGGGTTTTGTAGAACTGGTAATAATTTACTCCTTTACTAGTTAAGAGATACTGACATATCCATATGAAAAAAAATTCAAATTTGATTTACAGTTAAAATGAAAGCAAGTTGTTTTTTCCTTTCTATTTTCATTTCTGTTTTGCTGAATTATAAATAGATGAATGCCCCAAAGAGAGAATTGACTCATTTTCAGTTCAAAATGTCAAAACTTTTCTGCAGTTTGAATCCACTGAAATCTTCCTACTGAAATGTAAAATACAAGCTCTGGTGATGAGAGTTGCAGTAGGAAGGGACATAATATATCAGAAAAGAGCTTTATGCAGTACGAGTACTCAAAAACTGTAGGCTGTGGAACCACTTATTTTACAGCTATGGATAGTGAAAATTACCTATAATCACTTACTTAAAAATTCAGGTAAAAAATGGTGAATGTTTGATGAAAAAGACACATTTCTCAAGGTTTATTCATGTTTGAGCAATGAAAAAACACACTGAGGAACAGTCTTAGGTGGATATGGGTTTTAGGCAAAGCACAGAACTTTTCTTTCAATCTTGATTAAACTTTTATAAGGACCCCTTAAGTTTTAGAATTAAGTAGGGATAAAGTTTATGTCAGACTGTTAATTTGGACATATGCATTTCACTCGCAGTTGGAGCCTAGCTGTTGTACAACATATTTACACTTTTAAAAATGAAGTATCACTTCCATGTGCTACATAGAGGGGGGAACACTTGAGTTTGGTAAAGGACTCTGGCCCAGTGTTCCTGCATGGCTGGATGCTCATGTAGAGTTTTAAATTTCAAGTGAACAGTGTAATGAAAAAAAAGTAGCATCTAAAATGTGGTCTGCATTATCGTATTCTATTTCTTCCACACCACCCAAAATAAACAAAACTCAAACTAATCATCATCAACAAAAAAAAGCCAAAACCAACCATGAACAACAACAAAAAAAACCAAAGTGCACCACTATGAGTGTTCTTCCTACATTTATAATTGTGTTCAGACTTGTACAAAGTTTGAAAAAATGACTGGACAAAACCAGTTTGATTTGGGACTATGTTTTACTGTGTGTGCACGTCTTCCCCTCACCCCCGCCCCGGTTATATATTCAGCCTAAAAGTTGATGTTTATTTCTACATCTATAGTGTTAGAAGAAATTGTACTGGTGGCTACCAGTGTAAGAGATGCTGATTTCACTACACCTCTCTTCCTGTTGAACATCAAGGGCAGTGATGGGCCCTGTCTGACTACACAAAAGCTATTGTTTTAATCCTGATAACAAGTCTTTTTGAGGTCCTAAATACCTCTAGTTAAAAGGAAATAATAATTTTAAAAATGTTTCCATGCTAAATACCTTATTGAGCTGTAAAATATTAATCTTTAGTACCATCTTGATTTTAGTTTCATATTTAAACCATTATTTTAAATTTTTTTCTTTTTTGGGTGCCTACCGGGTCATTTATTGATGTCTTTTTGGATACTACTATGCAGACACTGCTGTCAACTGCTTATGCAGAAGACCTTTTGTGGGGTTTAGGAAGGCCAGGAGAAAGAGATATTTAAGCAAAGAATGTTTGCCTTTTTGTGTCACATTGGTTCTCTCAAGACTGCTTAGCTAACAAAAGCACAATGCCTAGACATAACATTAATTACCAAAACAACTTAAGGTTGAATATGCTTAAATTTGCACATTCAGCCTTAATGTACAAGCAATTGAAGTCTAATTAAAAACATACCTTTTCAACAGCATGACAATGTAATTAAATAAGTTAACCAAGTTTCATGTTTAACTAAATCTGCTGTACTAAACAGAAAACCGTGTACCATCAAATTTTAATGTATATGGTGAATCCAGATAAGAGACACTGATATTTGTGATTTATTTTGTACTTTAAGGTTTAGCTGCTCAAATAACCTCTTTATTCCAGGGAGACTTTTACTATGTAGCTTTGCTACAATAGTGCTTAAAGAAAGATGCATTCCATTTTGGTTTCGTACAGTCTGAAAATTGGAGTAATATCTGTGATTGTGTCTGAGACTGATGTGATCAGATAAATGTGCCATGGGAGTGGAAAGTCACACAGTTCTAAACTAATGGTTACAATTGCAATAAGTAACCCCAAGAGTTTAGTGTACTGCTTTGGGAAGCTGTTCTGGACCAGGAAAGAAAACTCTGAGTATAAAATTTTCTTATCAAAATAATAATTTGAACTAAATAAATGAATGTGTGAAATTTTTATACAATTTAAACTGGTCTAATCCATACCAACTGAGAAAATGGTCTTTTACTTTGCAATAAAATTTTCTAGGGGATCTGAATAATTTATAAATTTAAATCTCATTTTCAAAAATAAATTAAATGAAAGCTTAATTAATCTTTGCTTTCCACATATTTTAAGCTCTTAATACATTTGATTTTTCTCACACATTCATAACTAAATTTCCACTACAATTCTTTTTAAAAATATATATAATATTATTTTCATAATCTCTCAACAGCCTATGTACAGGTCTTTACTATGACAGTTTTTTTTCATACATGTAGTTTGCTTCATAGTTCTGAGTTTGATTAAGAAGGGAAGGGCTTGCCTGACCTGTTATCTGTATTCTAGAACTTTTTGTCCATCTGAATAACCTGGTAGTGAAATGTACTTGTGCTTCTTCAACACTCTTAGTACATCTAAACACAAGACACTCATAGTTGTGGCATTAAGCTGTTGCATCAAGTTCAACTTATTGATCTCTTGTTGTTGTTGTTCTTACAACAGCTAATTACACCTTATGTGATTTTGAGACTGACCTTTGTGGATGGAAGCCACTGAACAAAGGTGATGCTGACTGGAACATAATGAAAGAACAGGCTCCTCTTGACAGAAAACTCCCTGGCAGAGGTCATCCAACTAATACTAGGCATGGTGATATTTCTTTTCCTATTATTTTCCTCCTTCTGTCTTGAAAATACCTACTTGTAAATGGTCACAGACTGATAGTAAAAACTGGTTTGAAATGAAAGCTACAGAGTATGTAAATAACATAGGTAATGTGTAACAGAAAACTAGTCTGTTGGAGATGCTCTTTTTTAGCTGTGATATAGTTACTATGTCTTTGTAACCTTCATTTTTGGCTGGCACAATCAGCGAGATATGAGACTTAATGCACCTTTTTTGAGATACTGACCTTTGAACAGACAGCTGACTTTGTGCATATCATGAGCATTGTTCACCCAATATTCACATAGGGGCCATTCTTGGAAGCATTATTTAGACAAATAGCTTTCTGTAGAGTGCAGTTAAGTTAATCCATATTGCCTGGGAAAAACAGAGTATAATATTCTTTAAGGAGTTATTTTTCCATCAGCCTATATTTGCTATAAAATGCATTCAGATGGAAAACCATTTTATTCCAGTAGAGGGCTGTTTAAAGTATTTTTCCAAAGTGAAAATGTTTTTATAGCACACTGCATAAAAATAAAACTGCCAAGCATGTTTGTCATTGTCAAATAATATTGGCAAGTATTCTTTGACTTTAACTTTATTAAAATACATCTATTACACTTCTTCCAGTGGAGATAAGATTACTTTAAAATCTGGGTTACAGTCCAGTGCCTCTTTAATTTAAATTTATATAATTATGTAGATTATTGCAACCAGACCTCCACACTTCACTTCCATGCTCATGTTAAAGAAATGTGAAATATTAAATACTCTATCTCAAGCATTAAAAGGTATAGGAACTCCAGGATTAAAATTTACATGAGCAAACAGCAGTGGTTGCAAATATGTGTGTATGTGCTATAGAATGGATCTAACTGCTGTCATTTTTCCATTGGTCCCAGTGTGATGAAGTGCACCAAAGCTGGTGGCACTGAATCTGCATTACTGCACTGTATGTAAACACTACTGTGTTGCAGTTTCCAAACTCTCAGAGCTCCAGAGGAGTGCACTGGTCTGCCTGTGTCTTTCTCTGCTCTGGGTGCTGGTGAGATCTGTGGGGTGTTGTGGTCATAATGAGGGCTGCTGGCAGAAACATCTGCTCTGCAGCTTAAGTAGCAGGTTAAAATCACCCACATGGAACTATGTGCTGTTGCACTTAAGCTGCTTTGATACTTGAATTTTAACAAGTTTGGTTCAGTGCTGTTGCAGGTTGAAGCCTCAGATTCGGAGGTTACTATGCCTCAACTCTCGAGCTCAGTTATGTTGCATTCCCCATATAGCTGAAAAGTTATTTCTGAGGTGGTTTTGTACACATCCACCATTGTGCCTGCTACAGCCATGACTAGAATTAGGATTCCAGAATCTGAGCAAGTTTTTTCCAACACTAAATCAAGATGCTTCAGGTTGCAAAAGTTCCTTGTAGTACCACAGAGTGCTCATCTCTCGCCTTTCCTGGGGAGGGCAGCAGCAAATTTTGATTAGTGAAGATCCTAACAAGGCTACTGTAGAGCCTCAGCTGCAAATTAAAAGAGAGAGGGTCCTTTGAAGTACCCTTGCATTCCAATGAGGGAAGCTTCTCTTGCTGCAGAGTGCAGCATTCCTGTTTGTACAGGGAGCTGGAATGGTCCCCTCTTTGTGCCAGCCTTGCTAAAGTGATGCCATTATTCATATGGGGCTGGACCTAACCCTCAGCTTCATTATGTATCCATGGGAAATAAATGGCTCAGGAGTATGACTGTGGCAGCACAATAGCTGATTTTCCAACATGTAAAGCAATATGTGTAATATCAATGTGCAAAAAAGACTGGGCCCTTAGTGTTGTTTTGCATAGACTTTCATGAAAAAGTCTCAGTATTCAGTAAAGGCAGCACTGACGGCATTCAAAATATGCTGCTTTAGGGCCCCTTGAAAATGTTTATCCTTCCCTACCTTTGTCTGAAGCACATCTGCTGTAGTTCAAATCCAAACGCAATTCATTTGCCAGAGTTCAGATTAGATCTTTAATTAAGCTTTCATCCCCACTAGCACAGACAACAATGTCAAGTCTGTGGACCCCATGAGAAAATATAGCTTATTCCATTGGCTCCTGTGGTCTGCAACATTGTTAGCATGCTTAAAAGTGGCTGGGCTGTGCTGAGAGTGAATACTCTACCCTAAAGGAAATAATTTCTGGTTTAAATTCCGTTTGAAACATTAGTTAAGCCAATTAAAAAGTGTCGTTTAGGAATCTTGGCTGAGCTCTGTGCTCTTTGATCTCCAGGGTGCTCTGTGTTGCAGCTCCATTGCTCTCCCCAGTCCATGCAGAGAGTGGATGGGCATCATGTGAAGGTGATGGGTAATAGTTGCTGTGTTTCAAGGCTGGAGATCTTAAAATTTTTGCTTGAAGAGAGCAGATAAAAAGTACTTCCAGTGGGTCTGCACAGTAGCACCCTCAGAGAAGCAATATCTGAACTCCCTTTGAGGGGCTTCATCATCACTTCCTCGGGCTTAAGTGCTGGCAGGCACCACAGCAGAGTAGTCTTAGCAATGGCTGCCCAAACAGCCGTATTTCCTTCTCCCTCTCTCTCTCTTTGTCTTTCAAATCACTCGTGATAATATTGCACAAGGGAACAGGGAGGAGCATTTAGCAATTCTGCTTTGTCTTTGCCCAAATAGACACTGGTTGTCACAGCTTGTTACAACACTCTCCTCATTATCCACAGAGACTGAACTAATGGCAAAACAGTTTAGACTGCTTTCATCTATGAATAAGCTTTATGTGTCTCATGAAGCATAGTTACCTCTCTGAGGTAGCTATTTGCAGTTGGAGCATGACATATTTCTCATACTTTAAAAAAAAATAGTTTATAGGAGCAGTCATTTATTTCAGTGGATCACATCAGATGAAGAAAAAGATGGCCATGTCTCATCTGGGGAGCACTTTCCTTGTCAAGCTGTCCCCTGGGCTCTCCTACTGCCAGGTAACAGTTTGATATTAACTGTCCGCTTTGTAAGCTATCCCTCACCTGATGCAGATTAGTTACTCTTCATGCTCTAAATATTGCTGCTGAGAGCTCTATTGCAATACAGTGAAGGCATTACAGACTAATGCTTTGGGAGGACAGAGATGCAGACAAGTTTTTACTGCTTTGCTGCCAAATTTTTATATCTGATTATTATTATTCTTTCCTAAAGAACCCAACAGGTGGCTCAGGTGTCAGGATATACTCCAGGCTTTTGTATACTGTGACAAAAGTATCTGACAACAATAATAGGGTTGTAACAAATAGACACTCTGTTATCTGTGGACAGGAAAGTCACATAAACAGGGTTCCATAATAGGAGAACTATGGTTTGAAATCACTACACACATCAGCTGTGTTGGTGTGACCAGAGTGAATTAGCTACCATACCCCAAACGTGTTAAATTTTAATTCACAGTTTGAGGAGGGTGCTTTTTAAGCTGATCAGTGCAGTACTTCAGAGTTACCTTGAAATGTTTGTTTGGTTTGGGGTTTTTTTTGACAAATGTCTTGTGGCTCTGCAGAGGAATTCAAAAACAACCAGCCAGGATAGCAGTTGATCTGAAAAACTAGAAAGGTACCTGGAAAAAATGAATCACGAGGGACAAAAGTTAGAAAAGTATTAGATGAAAAATGACAATACAGTTTTATAACTAGAGTGTCGTAATTTTCAACAAAATCTGTATTTTTAAGGAAGAACTTGAAGAACTGTAATAAATATGTGCTGCAACTATTCACTACAAGAAAACATTCACAGCTGTACTTATATTTGTCCTTTTGGCCACTGAATAAAAATAATAGATACTGTACAGCTTTATAAGGTTTTGGTTTTTTTGGTTTTTTGTTTGTTTGTTTGTTTTTGGTTTTTTTTTATTTCCTGAGGCTTTTTTTGTTTTCTACTTTATAAATTTTCAAAGCTTATGCCATACTAGAGAGAAGTTAAGTTCTGTAGTTATAGTTATGATAGTGGTTTTTTTCAGATACTGTATAATGTCTTCTGATTTGAAAAGTCAGAGAGAAGAAAAGCAAAACACAGAGAAAGTTTGCCAAAATAATTTTATTGTGTTCAGTGGAAAAAAGAGGCTTTAGAGAAACAAAACAAAATTTAAACTGATTGCTTAATTTTTCAAACTCAGTTTAGAACAGAAGCTGTTAATTCCACGTAAGAAAAATATTTTCAAAAATAAAAATGTCAGAAAAGAATTAACTGCACTTAGAAGGCCCAACAAGTAGCAGAATTTTATTCCAGCAGGATGTAGGATTCTTACGTTATATCTCATCTAAGGGACCAGAAACAAGTGCCAGTTTAGCTAAATCTGTTTTACTTGTAACTGTAGCTCACTTGAACTACACACATCAATGAATTACCAGATCTCAGCTGAATAGCTATGACTTGCACCTGTGGAGTAGAAGCCTCTTAAACCATTTGAGAACTGTGCCTTGCTGTCATTTAATGCACTTTTGCAGTTCTTAATCTTCACATGACTTCTTGGTGTTGTAAAGCATCAGAAATGAAATAGATGCAGGATAAGATCAAGCAGAATGCTGCTACAGGGAACTCAGAAGGCCTGGACCATCCCATCAAAGCCCTATATGTTGCATTGCTCCTGGGACTCCCAACAGCCTTTGTATCCACAGTGCATTTGTTTAGACAGTTTCATCTCTCCTTTGTTGGCTTTGATGTTGAGTAGATAAGCACCTTTCAGATTCAGATTAATTTGTCTTAGAAACCCTTAAGGCAAACTGGGCACAACTGATATGTGAATCAATTAATTATTCTGGGAAGATCTATTGCAAAGTTTAGTCTGCATTCAAAATAAACACAAATGCAGTGGGGATGCACATATTTTTCTCTATTTCAAAGTCAGAAAATAAACAATTTTTATTACAAGCATGCATGTATTGAATGCATTTTAAATTCTCAGATTCAACAAAAGCTAGAGCAAGTTAGCTATACCTGTCTGTTGAGAGAGTGTTTTAGAAGACTGGAAACCTGGCTCTCTGCCACATTTTCCCTGCAGACTTTTATTTCTGGGAAAGAGCAAGGACTAGAGGTTGCTCATTAGGATGTGCTATGTTCTCCATGTATAAATGTGAGATGATGTCCTCTGTTGGGTGTCCCACTGAGAGGATAAAAAGATCCACATAAAGAGATCTATGTTTATTAATACCTTTACAAGTTCTTTAGCTTCAGTTGTTAAAAAACAAAAAAAATTGAAGTTGAAAGATAACAGATTTATGTTGTCCCTCTCTGGTTAATTGAAGCTTAGAAGTGACTTCTTTCTGCAGCTTCTTGTAGCTGAGTCCTTTTGTAGGTGTAATCTAAGAAACATCTTCATTTAGCTCAAGGTTTTGGAGTTGTAGAAGCAAATTTCTAGTCCCAATTCTCTGTTTATGGCTTTTTAATTGACACAGTACTCAGTGTACAGTAGAACATGTAGGCATAGTGAAGGAGGATAACCTTATTTCCTACATAATGAAAACAAATTTGTTTGAAAAGCTGTTTGATAGAAAAAAGCCATCTAAATTGTTTAGATTATAGTTCTTCAAACAGCTCATTTTGAAAAGTGTTTATGTATATCTGTTGCTGTCTATTTCTTAAGCTTTTTGCTGGGGAGAAACAAAGTTACTTGAAAATATTTCCATATAAATAATTATCAAGATTATTTTATTTTATATATATGATTTTCATGAGTGGTGGTAAAAAGAACCATTGAGAGACTAAGTCTACCAGCCATGAAGTCAGAAGATATTAAAAAGTAGCCGTGTGTTTTAACAGGAATATTTCTGAAGGACTGATCCAGCTCTTGATTTACCTTCATGAAGATTCAAGTACTATCAAGGTTTTTGCAGGAAAGTAAAGATACTGCAGTTGAAGAAATTTTAGTCTTTCACTATATGAAGAAGCAGGAAGGACTCAGGGGGAAAGAAAAAAAACTAGTCTTTGAAAATTTTATTTCTTCCCCACAGTTATCAGCTGAATTTTTCCCTGGATAGTA